>CM023481.1:305634552-305904238 GCA_013339685.2 Hyalomma asiaticum
TGATATTTTCGAGAAAAATGCGACCCCGTTCAAATGGAACGAAACTGGCCGAAATACAAGGATATCGTATTTTACTCGATTTTAATTAATTTCCCAAGGCTATAGACTTGATATTTTCGAGAAAAATGCGACCCCGTTCAAATGGAACGAAACTGGCCGAAATACAAGGATATCGTATTTTACTCGATTTTAATTAATTTCCCAAGGCTATAGACTTGATATTTTCGAGAAAAATGCGACCCCGTTCAAATGGAACGAAACTGGCCGAAATACAAGGATATCGTATTTTACTCGATTTTAATTAATTTCCCAAGGCTATAGACTTGATATTTTCGAGAAAAATGCGACCCCGTTCAAATGGAACGAAACTGGCCGAAATACAAGGATATCGTATTTTACTCGATTTTAATTAATTTCCAAGGCTATAGACTTGATATTTTCGAGAAAAATGCGACCCCGTTCAAATGGAACTAAACTGGCCGAAATACAAGGATATCGTATTTTACTCGATTTTAATTAATTTCCCAAGGCTATAGACTTGATATTTCGAGAAAATGCGACCCCGTTCAAATGGAACGAAACTAGGCCGAAATACAAGGATATCGTATTTTACTCGATTTTAATTAATTTCCCAAGGCTATAGACTTGATATTTTCGAGAAAAATGCGACCCCGTTCAATGGAACGAAACTGGCCGAAATACAAGGATATCGTATTTTACTCGATTTTAATTAATTTCCCAAGGCTATAGACTTGATATTTTCGAGAAAAATGCGACCCCGTTCAAATGGAACGAAACTGGCCGAAATACAAGGATATCGTATTTTACTCGATTTTAATTAATTTCCCAAGGCTATAGACTTGATATTTTCGAGAAAAATGCGACCCCGTTCAAATGGAATGAAACTGGCCGAAATACAAGGATATCGTATTTTACTCGATTTTAATTAATTTCCCAAGGCTATAGACTTGATATTTTCGAGAAAAATGCGACCCCGTTCAAATGGAACGAAACTGGCCGAAATACAAGGATATCGTATTTTACTCGATTTTAATTAATTTCCCAAGTCTATAGACTTGATATTTTCGAGAAAAATGCGACCCCGTTCTAATGGAACGAAACTGGCCGAAATACAAGGATATCGTATTTTACTCGATTTTAATTAATTTCCCAAGGCTATAGACTTGATATTTTCGAGAAAAATGCGACCCCGTTCAAATGGAACGAAACTGGCCGAAATACAAGGATATCGTATTTTACTCGATTTTAATTAATTTCCCAAGGCTATAGACTTGATATTTTCGAGAAAAATGCGACCCCGTTCAAATGGAACGAAACTGGCCGAAATACAAGGATATCGTATTTTACTCGATTTTAATTAATTTCCCAAGGCTATAGACTTGATATTTTCGAGAAAAATGCGACCCCGTTCAAATGGAACTAAACTGGCCGAAATACAAGGATATCGTATTTTACTCGATTTTAATTAATTTCCCAAGTCTATAGACTTGATATTTTCGAGAAAAATGCGACCCCGTTCAAATGGAACGAAACTGGCCGAAATACAAGGATATCGTATTTTACTCGATTTTAATTAATTTCCCAAGTCTATAGACTTGATATTTTCGAGAAAAATGCGACCCCGTTCAATGGAACGAAACTGGCCGAAATACAAGGATATCGTATTTTACTCGATTTTAATTAATTTCCCAAGGCTATAGACTTGATATTTTCGAGAAAAATGCGACCCCGTTCAAATGGAACGAAACTGGCCGAAATACAAGGATATCGTATTTTACTCGATTTTAATTAATTTCCCAAGTCTATAGACTTGATATTTTCGAGAAAAATGCGACCCCGTTCTAATGGAACGAAACTGGCCGAAATACAAGGATATCGTATTTTACTCGATTTTAATTAATTTCCCAAGGCTATAGACTTGATATTTTCGAGAAAAATGCGACCCCGTTCAAATGGAACTAAACTGGCCGAAATACAAGGATATCGTATTTTACTCGATTTTAATTAATTTCCCAAGGCTATAGACTTGATATTTTCGAGAAAAATGCGACCCCGTTCAAATGGAACGAAACTGGCCGAAATACAAGGATATCGTATTTTACTCGATTTTAATTAATTTCCCAAGTCTATAGACTTGATATTTTCGAGAAAAATGCGACCCCGTTCTAATGGAACGAAACTGGCCGAAATACAAGGATATCGTATTTTACTCGATTTTAATTAATTTCCCAAGGCTATAGACTTGATATTTTCGAGAAAAATGCGACCCCGTTCAAATGGAACGAAACTGGCCGAAATACAAGGATATCGTATTTTACTCGATTTTAATTAATTTCCCAAGTCTATAGACTTGATATTTTCGAGAAAAATGCGACCCCGTTCAAATGGAACGAAACTGGCCGAAATACAAGGATATCGTATTTTACTCGATTTTAATTAATTTCCCAAGTCTATAGACTTGATATTTTCGAGAAAAATGCGACCCCGTTCAAATGGAACTAAACTGGCCGAAATACAAGGATATCGTATTTTACTCGATTTTAATTAATTTCCCAAGGCTATAGACTTGATATTTTCGAGAAAATGCGACCCCGTTCAAATGGAACGAAACTGGCCGAAATACAAGGATATCGTATTTTACTCGATTTAATTAATTTCCCAAGGCTATAGACTTGATATTTTCGAGAAAAATGCGACCCCGTTCAAATGGAACGAAACTGGCCGAAATACAAGGATATCGTATTTTACTCGATTTTAATTAATTTCCGTGGAACAGCGCACGCGTAATACAGCCGACTTGATATTTTCGAGAAAAATGCGACCCCGTTCAAATGGAACGAAACTGGCCGAAATACAAGGATATCGTATTTTACTCGATTTTAATTAATTTCCCAAGGCTATAGACTTGCTATTTTCGAGAAAAATGCGACCCCGTTCAAATGGAACGAAACTGGCCGAAATACAACCATATCGTATTTTACACGATTTTAATTAATTTCCCAACGCTATATAGACTTGCTATTTTCGAGAAAAATGCGACCCCGTTCTAATGGAACGAAACTGGCCGAAATACAAGGATATCGTATTTTACTAGATTTTAATTAATTTCCCAAGGCTATAGACTTGATATTTTCGAGAAAAATGCGACCCCGTTCAAAAAAAATTAAAACGTTGCAGCAGAACAAGCGAAGGCTGACAAAAAGAAAATCACCGCTGAAGAAATTATTAGAGGTATCCAAGAGCAGAAGCTTTTGTCAGAAGAGGGCTCCAAGATGTTCGATGCATTTTCTCCTGACATATACAACAACTACTTCACCGGGCACGGACATACACGGGAGGTAAATACCCTCCGGAGCTGCGAACGTTTGCACTGACTTTACATTTCTATTCACCAGCAGCCTATGAATTTGTGCGATCAAAGTTTAATGACGCCCTCCCTTCACAGCGCACAATCAGAGAATGGTATAGGTCTGTTGACGGCCAACCAGGCTGTACAAGTGAATCATTTTCTTTCTTGGAGAAGTTGGTTAAAAGCCGCTCTGAAAGTCTCTACTGCGCTCTGATTGTCGATGATATGTCTATTAGGAAACACGTTGAACTTGTCGGAGACAGAGTTGTTGGCTACGTTGATTTTGGAGCTTCTCTTGATGATGACAGCCTTCCTGAAGCCACCAATGTTTGTGTGTATATTGTCGGCATCAACATTAGGCTGATAATTCCAGTCGGCTACTTTCTTATCCACTCACTCACTGGTTCTGAAAGGGCTCAACTAACAAAACAATGTATTGATCGACTGGAATCTGTAAATTTTCAAGTTGTCAGCCTAACGTTTGATGGTGCGTCATCAAATTTCACTATGGCGAAATGCCTTGGTGCAGAACTAAAGCCTGATCACGTTGAGTTCTCCACATCATTTAAGAACCCATTTGACGAGTCAAAGGATGTGCATATCCTGCTTGACCCATGCCACATGATTAAGCTGATTAGAAATTCACTGGCAACAATGTCATACATCACTGATGTTGATGGACACCACATAAAATGGACTTACATAAAGGCACTGGAGGCTCTACAGCGCGAGGAAGGGCTCCGCCTTGGCAATAAACTAACTAAGCTGCATGTGGAGTGGGAAAAACATAAGATGAAGGTACGCCTCGCAGTTCAGGCTCTCAGCGCTTGTCGCAGATGCTCTTGAGTTTTGCGAGAAAACACTGAAGCTGCCACAATTTAGAGGTGCGGGTGCCACGGCGAAATTTGTGAGGGTGTTTGACCATCTTTTCGATTTACTCAACTCCAGAAATCCGTTAGGTAAATCGTACAAAGCACCTCTTCGAAAGCAAAATGAGTCTTGTTGGAAGCCATTTTTTGCCGATGCTCGAGAGTACATCAGTGGTTTGAAAGATCCATTTGGTCGATCACTTTTGCAAGGAACGAAGAGGACAGGATTTGTGGGTTTTCTTGTGTGTATACAAAGCACAGAAAGTATCTTCAAGTAACTCGTTCATGAAGGTCAGCTCAACTATCTGCTCACGTACAAGATGAGCCAAGATCACGCACAAACTTTCTTCGGCTGTGTGCGAGGACGTGGGGGGTTCAACAACAACCCTACAGCTGCGCAATTCATGGCGGCTTACAAGCGTTTATTGGTCCATACTGAAGTGAGATCGTCCACCTCATGAAACTGCTCGCAAGATATTGTTTCTATTCTGGGTGCATCTGCCTCTGCCGCTACATTTTGTCCAACCAGTGAGATCACATCGCGAAGGTCTGCCATCCTACAACCAGAGGACCACGATTACACAGACCGAATTGACTATCCAGAGCCTCTCCACATTCGCTCGCTCTGTCGTGCCTTACATTGCCGGCTTTGTCGCTTGCAAAATTGCTGCTACAAACACCTGTGAGGTGTGCTTAGAAGCTCTTCAAGGAGTGGATACATCTCTATTGGTGAGACAAAAAAATCGAGGTGGACTCTTTTATCCTTCCAAAGACGTTGCGTCACTGTGCGAAACAGCGGAAAAGGGGCTGCGCCGGCTGCAGGCTTCCACTCAATGTCTTAAGAAAATATGTGCTAATACCAAACAACTAGTTCTGGAGATATTGAGTCAATCACTGAAAAAGAAGTGGTTTTCACAATTGGAACAACATCTTTTTGACGTCGACGTGTTGGACAATCACATTTACAACTTGAGTAAGCAAGTATTGGAGCTGTACATCAAGATCAGGCTGCACCATATGACAAAGGAACGAAACAGGGAACTCGTGAAAGATAAATTCAGGTCTTTGTTTTCAAGGCTCGTCATTTTTAAGAATCAGTGAAACAACTCGGCTGTAACGTTCATGTTGGCTATGCGCTGAGGAAGCTGTACAAATAAAATTTTAACTATGAAAAACGAACCGTTCTGTAGTCTTTTTAATCGCTGCCACTGTATCGGCGACTATGTGAGCACGTTTTTACTACTCTAACGGCAATCATTTCCGGAAAAATAAACGGGCGCGGAAGCGCGCTATATGCTACGCGGCCGCCTTCGTGCCCACCACAAGATGGCCGCCGGCTTCAATGTGCTCTATGGCTGCCACTCCAGCAATTTTTTTTTATATCCCCCTATGTTTTTGCATTGCAGGTCCTTGATTTGTGCTCAGTAAATAATTATCTTATGCATGTTCCACTCTAATAAACAAAGGAAAACGTCGACATTTATGTATATATCCATTATTGATGCCACCCTCGCTTTATTTTGGTGGCATGGAAAGTTCAAAGAAGGAACTATTCGAGGCTTCGCTGAGGTACATTGGCTAGCGCTTATAAGGGTGTGGGAGGGGCTTCACTACAGAGGTAAGACACCTCTTCACAGGAAGCTCCCTGGGCGTCGCCATAACCGGTGCTGGGCTGTGCTAAATATGCGTGACCCCCCCCCCCCCCCCCCAAAGAAGAAGAAAAAAATCACTGCCGATGGTACCGATGGATTGTAGTAGCAACTTTGGAGAGCCGGAAGTAATGATCTTCACTAGCAAACAGCGCACCTATACGATGACAAACGGAACGAAACACAAGCATTTCTACTGCCGTGCATGCCTGCTGTGAAAAGTACACGCGTTGCTTTATTGATGTTACTTACGCGCCACCTTTTCTTGTTTTGTCGTACGCATCTGATTTTTTTTATGTACTGTGGGAAAATGAATGCTAAAAAAAGCAAGCTCTAAATATTCTTGGAATCCACACTTTTGAGGCGCCCTAGCTTCTTGGAAACAGACCTCGGTAACTGAATTTAGTTAAAGGGCTCATGACAGCCATTTTTTTGTTGGGGACATTTATGTTCTAATGAGTAGAACAGTGTCTTGTAATCATGGGATGGAGTGCCAAATTCTCCAGCATGAAGTCTAATTAGTCACAGCATCGTTAATTTTGTTCAGTTTTAATGAAGCTTCGAAACGCGCGCCAAACACTGCAAGAAACTAGCGCCGCGGGGCTAGCGCGGCGGCTGTCGGAAGTGAGCGCAGGCACTGATCGCGTGAGCTCAAGATTCGGTGACGTTGCGGAGAGCGCGAGCGTCAGACCAGTTGCTGAATTCGTCTGCTCGCCGCACCCGCTTTGCATCATAGCGTGTGTACAATGTACGCTTGAGCGACCAACACGGAGAGGAAGAAAAAACTACGGCTTTTGGCGTGGCCTCCGCGATCGGCTGCGGCAGCCAATCTCGGAGGCCACGCTCGGAAGCCATAGCGCGGGGCGCCCGTGTCTCTGTGACGTCACGATGTCAACTTACAGAAGTGAAACGTCACAGATGGCCCACTAACTGCGTCATACTAGTGGCGATGTCGCGAGGTGCTGCAAGCTCGGATGAGCATTCCCGCTTACTTTGAAACCATATTAAAATTACTTAGAGGCGACGTTCGCCGCTAACACTCGGTCAAGGTTGTCTTCGTATGCAGGAAAACCAATTAACGCAAGCATCTTGCGTTTGAAATTTTGGTGTCATGGGAACTTTTAGAGAGACCGACAACTGGCCAGAACGCGTAAACGGACCTTTATGCTATGGTGGCTAGAATGGGAAGGTGACACCAGCGCCCGCGTATCCGCCGAGCATAGAGTTGATATACTGTTTATGCTTTTGGAAAGAACTTAGTGATGGAATCGAGCACCATTTCGTGATTTTAAACTGAGCTTGAAAATCGCGGCAACTGAAACGTGGCGTAGCCTGGTGCGAAAGCCTTGGTACTGCGTTCTGGAATCTTTAAATTGCTGTAAGTACCATAACTCAAGCTAAAATTAGTCTGCACACACACACACAAAGAAAAAAAGAAACGCATTCCCGCCCTATTTCCTTTCTACGCAGCAAAAGGCGTCGACACCGAGAAGCCGCACTGCATTCTCGGCACACGAAAAACCTGCTTCTATCGCGGCGCATGCGCGCTGCGTCTGTAAGGCAGCGCGCGCATGCGCTCTGTCGCGGCAGAACCTGGCGCAAGTACACCCGACGGCTTTCGGTCACTGTTTGCAACATGTGTTGCGTTTAAGACTCCATAGACAAAAAGCTCCGATAAATATTTTACACCGTTTTCCCCGTTGACACTGCATAATCGTTTGAACATTGACAGGCAATCTTTCCACTGAAATAAAGAAAACAGGTACCTCCAAAATTGGCTGTCGGTCTCTTTATTGTTGGGCGAGTTAGTATTCCATTATCGCAGGAGCAGCGTCGGCTGATCCAGCGAGCACGTGGAGTGGCGCGAGCGAATGGGGCCCTGAACTAAGGGCTCCACCCTACGAGGAAAATCCCTCGTTTTGTTTAAATAAATGTTTTCTCTCTCTCTCTCTGGTGAAACATATTTGCACGTCTAGTAAATGTTCGCAAATTTCCGGCAAGAAAATCCCAACACTGAAGGTCTTGCTGTAGTTTGTGCAGTTAATTTCAAATGCTTGCATTGTTAACAAAAGTGTACGAAAGGCACAACTAGTAAGGTGATGGTGTTTTTTTTTTTCGTCTTACTTCACCATGAAGCCTTAGCTTGACTTTGTTCTCAAAACCTCCTGCAGTGCCAAAGATATTCCTCGCGATACAATGCAGCCAGATTGCTTCCCGTTAATGGTTTAGCTTCATTAAGGAAACACAGAAAGCTTATCTCCCTTTGCAAAGCTCTTCGGACAGCCAACAGCGCCGCAAGTCTGCATGGTTTTGCAACTGAGACCGCCTGAAATATGTCAACCGCCCATTTCTTCGTACAGCACCCATGTGTGCCCGTGGTTCTACGCCCGATCACGGCGTCATTTGCCGAGAAATAGGGAGTCGCAGGCGTTAATCAAAGGATTTTCTGACACGTCAAGCCTGATCCAATAGGCTAGCGGAAAATAGCGAAGCGGGAGAGAGCCAGAGGGCAGGGAGGAGACTGTCCTCTCCTCTTTGGACAATCGTTTGCGCTACCCTTAATGGGCCCCGAGACGCAAATTATGCACGTCACTTTTACTGTACAATTAATTGACGCGATACTCGATGATGACCGTAGCACCAGTGAAAGTGGCAAAGTCAAAGCGCATTATATTTTAGTTTGTACATGAAGTAGTCTTCCGCACCAACGGCAGCGTCATATGTCCGCAGTTTCTTAAAGCAGATGTGACGCTCCTGCTCTGGCTACTGTTGGTTCTGACTGGCCGTGAACAGTTGGGAATAAAAATATGCATTGCACATCTTCAAGGCGCGTGCACACTGGCGGAAAAACGCGCGCGGCGCGCCGCCGGCGGCCAAACGCGAGCCTCCGAGGCTGCCGCGCGTCAGGATTTTTGTGCCGCGAGAGCGATCGGTCCGTGCGCGATTTTACGCGGCGCGGCGCGTGCCGCCGGGGAGGAGACCAATCAGAGCGTCCCCGCCCGTGACGTACGCGCTCCATCGCGGAGTCATGCGGACCCGCCCGGAGGCTCGTTGCGTACCCGTACGGTGGCGAGCTCGCCTCTCGCGCCCGTTCGCTCGGAGGAGGCGGGATTTCGCGGCGCTGCCGCCGCGGTTCGCCGCGAGCA
This sequence comes from Hyalomma asiaticum, assembly GCA_013339685.2. Taxonomy (NCBI): domain Eukaryota; kingdom Metazoa; phylum Arthropoda; class Arachnida; order Ixodida; family Ixodidae; genus Hyalomma; species Hyalomma asiaticum. The sequence continues at coordinate 305,643,587 of CM023481.1, forward strand.
GTGTGGCTGTGTCGCCGCTGAAGAGTTTCTCCGCCGGCGGCGCGCCGCGCGCGTTTTAGATGCAGGCAATTAAATTGAAAATGCAGATATGGACAGAGCTTAATGGCACTTTTGGCGAACTCCAAAATGGATTTCGAGTCGACAGGAGATTAGATGATAACCTTTTTGCGCTTACGCAGTGTATAGAAATAGCCGGAAAAGAGAACAGACCTCTACTGGCCAATACTGTTTTATATGTGTGGTTTCGCGAAGCACAAATGATGAAAATTAAGGTGAAATTCTTTTGGTTTCAATTAGAAATTTCATAATTGCTAAGCAAACCTGACTTGGCTATTCGATATATACCTGATGGCCCAATCATTTGGCCAGATCCCCAAGCGTTTACAATGGCCACTAAGAAGGTCGCTCCTCCAGCTTACGCTGTCACTGTTCTGGGATTCCGCGCAGGCCTGGTATCTTTTTGTACTGTACGCAGCTGAGAGTTTCGCTTCAAGATAGACAGCTGGAAATGGCTCGTTTTTCGCTGGGAAAATTAAGTAATTAAGGGCACCGACTGCGTAGCTGCGGGCGCGGAAACTGCCTTGGTGTATTTCATGATCTTGAAAAATGTTCTCAATAATGCTTCGATTACTCGTTTCGAGTGCAATAAAAAAAACAGTTTATATGTATTTATCTTCGGAAACAACAAGGAGTAATATATATCTTAGAACTTCCGGGCTCGATAAACGGTTCCCTGGTAACCGTTTTATTTGTTCCTTCCTTGATGTGAGGCAGCACACGACGTACTTCACCAGTGCTATTTCAAAGTTCAAACGCATTTGCCTGAGTCCGTCACTTCGGTCGTGCTAATCCCACTACGCGAGTATGGACTTACAGAGGCATATCGTCGATTCCGAAACCACCCATACGCTTCCTGTTGCGCGCTTTTCCTCGCTCAGGAGCTATTTGTGCCGTGTGTAGTTGCCGGAGCCACCGTAGGGTGCCGCCACGTTCCCACGGTGTTCTTTAACGCGCAACTAAATCTAAGTACGCAGGTGTTTCATTGCCTGTCGCCAAATCGAAACATCCGATACTGCGACCTCGAGCTTCGCTAGCCAACACCTAGCCGCACTAATTAAGCTACCAATGCGGGCAGCACTGAAACATGTGAAACACTCACACCATCAAGCGGAACAATAGATTTATGCATTGTGGTTAAAACCTCGCGTTGCGTGCTGAAGTCTCGCTGTTCCGCTGTCATATAGTCACGTTGCGCGTTTTTACTCACAAACCCACAGCCACCCACGAAAGTGCACATTGCCGCTTACGGTGTGTCACGATCAGTGAGAGGCACGCGCAATAGCAGAAACGTTGGAGCCAAGGCAACAATGGCAATGCTCACCCTGTGATCACGCTTTTATATGCACTCAAGGAAGTGGCATTTGGCGTTTTGGCACAGCTTTTGTAGCAAGAAATTAAGAGTTGGCAGCCGGAATTTATGCTTTTGGAGCAAGAAAATTCCTGGCTTGTAGCAAGAAAACCATGACTTGGAGCTGTCCTACTGCACTGCGGGAAGGCATAAGTTTGTGCGTGGAACGCGAACGGAAAAAAGAAAAAATAAATCCACGCATCTCCAGGAAGTGAACCATGACGAGTGGGCGAAGTTGGGGATTGTTCTGTGTTACCGTAAATCACCCGTGACATTGCCCACTCATGCATGTAAATGAGTGACAACGCGTGTGTATATATACACACGCGTTGTCATTTATGATCATGGTCTCTATGAGATTCCTGCGCTCCCTAATCGTAGATTGTGCCGAGTTCCAGATTAATTTAGTTAACGCGCACGCTGCGAATCCTTATGGTTCAACTACGCACAAGAGAAATCTTCCACCGGCACTGCATTGCAGGTCAAGATCAAGTGCCTATATATATGGGGTGGCCGGTGAACGGTTGTGCCGCGAGAGCAGTCGGTTTTTTCAATCAAGGAACCCGCTAGCAGACGCTGCCTGCGTCAGCGTTGTCTCTCGCCGGCGAGGGCGCGTTCACGTTCCTTGCAAGCTGGTAAAGCGCTCATTGAAGAAAGAGCGTTTCCATAGTCAACGCGCGCCGTTCGCTCTCTCAAGACAGCAGATGGAAGAGAGAGAGAGAGATCGCGCGCCGGGAGACACGCGCCGAGAGCGCCGCGCGAGCGTGACTACGACGCGACAACGGACAAGCCTCGACCCTAAGGAGCTTCGCCCCTAAAACGGCGTACGTTTGCGCTCCGTTTGTGAACAATGTCTCGGACGCCCGACCGCTATAACGTGATATAGGAACCGCGACTTTAGGTCAACATCACGACACGGCGGTTGCCTTGGCAATGAATACAAGTAGCGCTTCGCCACTAAGCCTCATGGCTGGTCCCTTCAACACAAACCAAACGTAAAACGTATGATTTCTTTTAGAAAGCAAGTTTTTCACCTCTGTCGGCCGTCTTGCGTTAGCGGGGCGCGCCCGATATTTCCCGTTCACTAACAGCGAGCGCTAATGAGTGCGAAATTCTGAGCGGCGAGTTTTCAATAAAGTAAACGCAAGCAATACAGGCGGCAAGTATTGTTCTTACTTTTTTTTAGCGTGTATGTCATATCGTGCCATCTAAGTTAATACTGCGTTATCCTGATGTCGCGCCATGTAACGGCGCCATGTAAGCAGTAAACAAGGCAATAATTAAAACGACGTAATTCAAGGCGTAACAGCATTACGCACTTCTTGGATTAGGTGGCAAGAAACGGCACGTATTTTTTTCCAAATAGCGAAATAATGTTTTCTTACAGAGATGCAAAGTAACATGAGCTGTACGGCGACTAGCATGCCATTGTCACATTTGAATAACCACGCTTCATATGATACTGGCTTTTGGAAAAGTGGGAATTTGATTTTTACTGAGCAGATAAGTTTCAAATTAAACACCTGTAAAGAAGAATTGGAACATTGTAGTGGGCCATCCTCTCAGGCGCCTTACAGTGGGGTTCTCTCTTGAGCGCTCTGTTGAAGAAGACGCCGCTCGTGCTCGAGGTCCGTGCCCGTTTGGACAAGACGGTTGCCGCAGGGCTGCGTCTAGTTGCACCTAATAAACACCTTAACACACCATTTAAAATAGCGGCTCGTCGACCTGCATCGTAGTCTGACAATATTAAACATGAAACAGCACAGACGCTACTTTTCGGGCACATCAATCACAGCTGATGCTGTCTGGTTATTTCGTGCAAACGAAGTGTAGCAAAGAAATTGTGACTTCGCAAAGCTATGTCGCGAAGCAAGTGTGACCGAAATAGGGCTCTGTGGTTCTGCAAGGATGCTTCAAACGCGGTCACTTTTTTTATTTGCTCAAGTCACATGTTTCTCCTTTCTCCTCATCTTTTGACACTGTATAGCTTGTCAACATGACGGTGACATCTACTACGAATGCGGTCAAAAATAAGAAAAAGAACGCTATACGTGCGTCAGTGACAGCACGAAATGATTGGTAAGCAGCAAAATATTATGAAGCTTTAGACAAAGGAAATACTACCCAAGACTGGCACAGATGAAATTTCCAAGCATTGCATTCATATTCGAGAACACGAAACCATAGCGGTTAGCGACCACTTGGCTTCATACTTTGCAAGAGCCATTTCGTTTTCACTATAAGTTTGCTGAGCCACAAAAGTTAGCAAACTGGCACGTTTCACGGCCTTCGGCGATCGGCACTCCTTGACGTATCAAAGCCAGGAATTTCGGGCATGTCGGCACCACATCACGCCAGAAAGCCTGTCTAATTTGCGGAACCCACTAGCAAGGGCTGAAAATTGGCTTTGTTTGGTGGCCTACTTATACTAACAACGCAATTTCGCCTTCCTAACACATTTAAATTTCGTCTGAAGTAGACCTGCGCAGGTTCCGCCGGTGAAGACCACCCATTTAAGTCTCGGCGTAGCCGTGGCGCAATACGCAAAAGAGAAAGAGAGAGAAAAAAAAAGCCAGAGGAAAAAAAAAGCTGTTTGGTGCAGAATATATTGGCATTTCTCTCTTGGTGCAGTTTGGCTCAATTGGCGCAGCATTTCCATCAATGACTAGCCATTATAGTGCAACCGGATCGTCCCCCGCTTTTGACTATATATTAAGTGCCGACGACGCTCAGAGGCCGCTATGGCGGCGCTAAGCATATCTCCATTCTCTTCGAAGACACAGTGAAAGCCGCGTGAACCAATGCTGTCGATCACAAAATGCTTACTGTTGACACTGCTTAATCACTTCACAATGTCATGCAATAATGGAACGGGTGCAGCAAACCTGTTCCCGAGGCGTTTTATAAGTGCTTATAGATGTAAGTATAGTCACGTGTCCCGATCCGATCACAATTTGGACATTTCTTTAAAGGTAGCGGTCATGTTCTTGCTCGTAGAACAGTGTATGATGTTTGTGTAGCCGCACCTCGGCTCGGCATGGCCGGCTGCCTTGGCACTGACGTTGCCAACCCGCTTCTGGTTTGCAGCTCTACCAAACAGCAGTTAATAAAAATTGGATGAAGTTTTACCCCTCTTTATAAACCTTATTACTACGGACGAACAGCATACTTGACTCCTCTGTAACGTGCTCATCTGGTCTTCCGTTGTTCCAATGTTCCAGCACAGAACTTTGCCTTGTTGTCTCGCTGCCTACCATCTTGCTAAATGAATGGAACCAGCACTCTTAAAAATAAAGTTGGTAAAGGCACGCATTTACTAACTTCTCGGGCACTTTACCACCTTCTTAGTAACACCTTACTAACCAGGAGATTTCGGAAGCCAGTATTTGCTGCATTTACTAAACCAGAGACGTTTCTCAGTGTTTTTAACTAGGTAACTAGTAAGCCACTCCTATATTGCCAGATATACGCAGAGAGTAAGCCATGAGAACCTGGATTTAGTGTGTGCTTGTCTAAATTCATGACTGCTCATCGGTACAACGCGTGATACTCTAAACTAGGGTCATATATACCTTTCAGGTTGCTCTTGTACTTCGGTGGCGCATAGAAGCCTCGGTATTCTGCACATGTGTGCCTGTTCTCGTATATAGTTTGTTGAGGTTCCTATGTGTGTTCTTACTCGAACGTATCATAGTGCTGTGCATTTAACATAGTGATTGCGTCAGATAATTAGCGAGTGTTAATTAGTGTAACGAGGTTCTGCAGTATGATCTTTCTTTTTTTGTAATAGAAGTGGCATCACATAGCAGTTTCAAGTTGTTTCGTGTTTTTACGTCCCAAAACCAGTTCTGATTATGAGAGACGCCATAGTGGAGGGCTCCGGAAATTTCGACCACCTGGGGTTCTTTAACGTGCACTGACATCGCACAGCACACGGGCCTCAACATTTCGCCTCCATCGAAATGCAGCCGCCGCGGCCGGGATTCGATCCCGCGACCCTCGGATCAGCAGCCGAGTACCTTAGCCACTAGACCACCGTGGCGGTATATAGCAGTTTCAAACAATACGTGCAGACCAAATTGCCGAAACAGGGTACTGAATATTGATTGCTACGAAGACTTATTAACAAGTAGTTAGTACTTTCAACTAACTTTTTACCAAGATGGTGAGCTTGGGTTAGTACTTTTCACTAACATCAGCAGTGCAGTGCAGGTAGTGAATTTAACTACCTATACACATTTACTAACTGCAAATACTAAGAAGGCAGTGATTTTTGGGACCAGTATATGCTTAGTAATTCCCAAGTGAACATGCCTACCTCTTTTTTAAGAGTGAGCCAGCCACTTGCGCTGAGGCACAGGCGGCCCAGCCGGCGCGGCATCCATGGTGGGACCATGCGCCGGCGGAGCAGACGTTAAACGATCGCGTAGTCACGTGATACCTCAGCGTGGAGGCTCCAAGCAAGCGATGCCTCGCGGATCAGGTGGCGTGACGCCACACACCAGTGGTGGCTGAAGGCCGTTCGAATACCATGAACGACACTGCTAGACATGATGTAGTAGAGCTTTTGCTCTTAAACATAGCGCAACCGTGAACGGTCAAACAAGGCATGCATTTGAGATTGTTGAACCTTTAAGTGTACAAAAAGTACGACACGCCGATATTAGCGACGGAGGAAGGCTATGGTTTTGAATTGAACAAAAAACTGTTCCCCACCATTGACAGCTCGGTGTTCTGGCTAAAAGGAGTTACAGTAGTCGTCGTTGGTCACGAAAGGTAACGATTTGCGCACCACTTTGTCCCAACTAAGTACAGTTACATGTCTTTCCAAAAAGGGAATTTATAGAGCGACGACGGCTGTTCCGATCGTCACCGGCGGCGTTGCTCACATGCCGGCCCGCCGCACTGTCGGAGTGGCCTGGCCGAGCCTTTTTCGACGTCGAAAAGCTTCGTGGTCGTCAGCTGGATTGCACACGTACAAGAGAAGTAAAGTGTTTGCGTGCCTGTGGCGAAGTGCATGTCACTTGAGGGTGAGGCGCAGATTGAGTTGACACGCACGCTACCATGCATTCCTCGGCATGTCTCTTGAGTGAACAAAAAAGAACAGAATCACACGTTCGTGCACAGGGGTAATTGGACTGTGTGGTATATTATTGGGGTAAGCTTTTATCCACATTCGTGGTCGGTGTGGCTCCAGCCGTCCACACACAAGGTCATTCTGTAAAATTGGGTCCCTTAATTATGTTTCACTTTCTTTATTATGGTTGGAACCGTTCGAAAGTCTCACTTAATAAATGAATGAAAAACTATCCCCCTTTAAAGATAAAGGGAAAATGATGTACAGAGTGGGGAAAGGAACTACGTAAAGTAGGCCTCATCTACCCTCTCGGCCAGCTGCAGGATGGCTTCATGAAGGTCAGGTCTCGAGCTGCGCACGGCAGCGTCCCACTCCTCCCCACTAGAAATTAATTGCTTGAAGAAAGATGGAACGGGCGCTTACCCCCCATGATGTGATGTGGCTGAAGTCTGCGCTAGGAGACGCGCAGAATTTTGATGCTTCAAACGGCTTCTACTAAGCCAGAATTTTGAATAGGGAGGAAATGGAACGTGGTGCGTGGGGTTGCCGAAAAGCTATAATTATGACTCCTTGAATTTAATTGCGAGTGCCGTCATCATTAGTACTGCATGTCTTCGCGTAATGCGGAGGTAATTTTCTAATGGGGCGGATATAGGGAGAGCGGGCTCTTTTATGACGATTTGCCCTGCGCATGCCAATGGAGACCAATGTCATGCTGCCCAGAAATAGTCATGCTTACGTCACAAGAACTTATTTCTAAAGTCTCTAATGGCAAGGTCGTATCAGTATTTTCAGGTGTTAATTGTAAAGTTAATTTCTCATAAGATGCAATAAAAAGCAAAAAAAAAATTGCAATGGCGAAAATTATAAAGATGACATTCCTATCCAGGGACGATAGTGGTTGAGTTTAATAGGTCATCAGGCGTACTTAAGGAAGGTATAAATGTGCAATACGAGTTATTCTACGGCGCTATCGCAATATAATTTTACAATTTCTGTTACGTTCACTCTTACTGGTACTCGCCCTGAGACCTTCACTGCTGCTAGACCCGGCGAAAGCAGGTTCTAACAGCGCAGCTGTTTAGGAGCCCGCCATGTCCTCCGTCCCCGATGTCCGCGTTCAAGCAGAAGGGACAAGCCGACCCGCTCTCGCCGTTGGGCCACGACACACACTCCTGTCCCCAGCCCACTGCTACATGATAGTGCTAACGATAAGATAGTGCTACATGATAGTTGAACTTGGCACCCTTGCTGCCACTCTGCTGTTTAATCAGTTTTCATAAACATGGAACTGGCGTTAGTTTACCATGCCCTTTATTTTTATTCGCATTGCTTGATAAACGACGATTTAGCATTCTGCAGGGAATGACACTAGATGCGCGTCCCATTGAAGAGGACCATGTGGCGGCACTGAAGCCACAGTATTGTATCAAAGTTCTTAATGTATTAGAAAACAACTGTCGCTTCCTTTCCAAGATTTTTCTAACCGCTACATGATATACATGTATACAGTCCTTTAAGATTATATGACAATTCTAACCGAGAAAAGGGAAATGCCCGTCCACGTTTTACAAGTTGCTCTTTTCATGATTGCACGAGCGCATGCTGACATTGAAAGCCTCGCGTCTCTGTGTATTCCGTGAGACTATGTACATTTAAGCCAATAGATGGCAAAAAGGATAAGCAATGAAGAAGGTATCACAGCTCTTCAGTGCTTCAGCAGAAGATAAGTATTTATGCCATGCATTACCGAGAACGAGTCCGAGATCGGTCTGGTCACACCGGTAACGGCTGAAAACGTGCAGCGACGCTCGCGAACCCATCTCCATATAGCGCGACGCAGCGCTCATCGCGCTTAATGTAGCTACGCGTTATTACGCGCCAAGTTTGTTGTGAATGTTCACTTCATGTATATCTAAGGACGTGCTATTTTTTAATTACCACAATTGGCAGGGCTTGCATTACCTCTGTAGGTGGCGCAAGTCCTACCCTCAGCCGCAGTCAGCTCCCATCCGAGCTGCTAACGGCGCGTCCTTGACTGTACCTGAAGTTGATTGATGTCCGGGGTTTTACGTCCCAAAACCCGCTATGATTATGAGAGACGCCGTAGTGGAGGGCTCCGGAAATTTCGTCCGCTCTGGGTTCTTTAACGTGCACTGACATAGCACAGTACACGGGCCTCAACATTTCGCCTCCATCGGAACACGGCCGCCATGGCGGGAATTAGAGCCCGAGACCTTCGGATCGGCAGCCAAGTACCATAGCCACTAGACCACCGAGGTGGCGCATTAGGAGTACCATAGGGCAGCGTCATCGCCCCAATTCTATTCTTTATTTTTTTTAATGACCTTCTCCGACCCATCGCAACAAACATAAAGCATTTTCGGCAATTTGATTGCACCATTTATATAGAAATAAACTCCCTCAACAAAGCTCTCAACACTGCCCTCAACAAAACCGTAGGATCGGTATCAGAGTGGTGCATGAAATGGCAGTTGTACTTAAGTATTGAAAAATCAGCCTTACTACGGATAACTCGGAAACAAATAACCAAAGTTTTTATACACCACTGACGCACCATCACCAACAGTCAAGCTACACAAGTACTTTGGTTTCATTGTTTCCTATGGCCTCACATGGGAGGCACATGCTGACTATGTTACGTTGACCACTTTAAAACGGTGTTTCTTCCTTAAAAGGCGGCTCCGATCTGCAAAACCTCAAGCTAAACCCTTAGTCTACCAAATATTTATTCGACCGGTACTAGAATATGCAAACGCAGTCTGCTCCCATGCGCGAACAGCATAGTCACCAAATTGGAAAGTGTTCAGAGAAAGACTCATGGGTTTCGCTACAACAAATACCGCTTAACCGATTCACCCTCAGAACTAATTTTTGAGTTCCGGACGGTTCATTTTATAAGTAATCGCTTTAAAGCAGCATGCCGAAAAATGTTGCTCCAGCTTCATCATAAACAGCTTAAAATAGGCGCTTCGAGGTTCTAGCTGTCTGAAACGAGAAAATCACGCCTCAAGCAATCACTAAACTTACAGGATTACCGCTTCAAAATTAACTACTTCGAATATTCTGTCTTTCCACCGGTCATTAGGGAATTGAATAGACTACCAGACTGTATAAATGGCAGTAGCAGTTTCAACAAATTTCTAATATTACACGAGGAACGCATACATTGCACTTGCATTTGAAATTCTTTGTTTTCTTTGCTTTTAGAGCTTACCTCTTGTGTATCTTCTGAATGTGATCATGATCTGCGGTGTGTTTCAAAAATTCTTAATAACGTACTTGCTACGAATAATCAAAGTAACATAGTGTTGTTTATGATGTCCCGTATTGGCGCATCCTTCTTCTGGGTTTTTGTTTTGCTTGCCCTGCTGCAATAGTCCCCCATCGTGACTGGCACTATATGTAACAAATAATTTTTTTAATAAATCAATACGTACCTCGTATATCTAGCTACGTGTGAGCGCCTGTTGTAGTTCACGCCCATTCTGCCGGGTTGGTCAAGAATGGCCACACAAACCCTGTGGCACATTCCGAATTGATAAATACAAGAAATGAATGTACAAAGAATATCTTGTGTATTACTTACTGTCCATTAGGAGGCCTTTAGGCTCTATAGATGGATGGATTCATTATGCATGTATACATGTTTTACATAGGAATAAAATGCATGACGTAGAATATATATAGCGATGGTGCCTGTCCTTATTAATTGCGGTTTAGCGTACAGTGGCCATATAAGACCGCTTGCCGATTTTTTCATTCGGCGCGCATGAAATCATCATATACATTCCAAAATAGAGGGCGCACACACACACACACACACACACACACACACACACACACACACACACACATATATATATATATATATATATATATATATATATATATATATATATATATATATATATATATATATATATATATATATATATATATATATATAGATGACGTACCAGCTGTTTGATGGTTATCACTTGTGTTGCAGCTGTTGAAAAGCGAAGGGGGCTGGGTGTATATTAAAAGAAGTATTACATATTTAATACTTCTTTTACAACACCCACCCCACTCCGCCTTTTCAACAATTGCAACACAAGTGATAACCATCAAGCAGCTGGTACGTCGTGTGGTACCCGAGCTCAGCTGCTGTCGTGCGGCACATTATACGCAGTGATGTCGCTGGACCCTTTGGTGTTGACACCATGCGCTCTTTTGCATGACTGAGATACCGAAGAGAACAAAACTGAAAACGACCTGGACGATGGGGCCACGCGAAAACATACATGCGCCCTGAAAATCAGGTACTGAAAGATCAACCGCTTAGAAAGTGTGGCGAAATGCGGCGAATCGATTCAGTCGTTCCTAGCACGATCAATTGAGTGGGCACATTTCTCTTTTTTAGGTCGTTGAGTGCTTCCTGAAAGAGGCAAAAAAGCTTTGTCCTTCTGCGACCTTCATCAGGCTGCACACCGCCTATTGATTCTCAGATTACTTATTCAACGCTAGCGGACTCGAGCACGTGAGCAACTTTACCTCGATTCCCCAGAGCTTTTTTCGGAAGAAATGACTGCAGCGGAAGCGTCCGCTGAAGCTTTGCTTTCTGCTACTTTTCCCCTCTCTTTATTCGCTATTCCATTCTCCACCTTACATTGCATTTTGCTATTTAGTTGACGCAGACTATAAATGATTTTCGACATCGTCCACAATCGCTCCATTCGTGGAACATTTTAAAGGGTTTTCCCATTTGTGACTTTGCTCTGGTTTGTCTTTAGGTACTTTCTGCGTGGCATATTTCGCCGGTTAAATCCAATCGATTCACGCTATCCTCCGACCGTGTGAATCGTGAAACCAGCCAAGTGTGAAACCAAGCGCAAGCAATGAAGTCATTTTTTTATTCCATAAATATTAATTCATTAATGTGTGAGCGCTAACCGGCTGAGAGGTGACGTGCTAACTGGCTAAAGAACCGGCGCTCGTGGGAATGTGAATCACCGCGACTGATTTGATACGACGCTAATTGCGGTTATGTTACCGTTGTTGAAAAGTGCAATGTCATGCTGCTGCGGTTTCCCTTCAGGTGCGAATTACACGGTTGCACACGAATTCATTAGGATAGGGGCATAAACATATACAATACGCGTCGCATGTTTAATAACCTCAATCAACGCTGCAGGGTGCTGAGTTTTCGTTCCTGCACTGCTTCCGGTCACGCATTCACGCATACAGGTTTTAGCCGTGCGCGATCATCGTGCGAAGCCCGGAACAATGAACCGATGAACAAAAAAGAAATGTTTGTGAGGCACACTTGAGGGCGCTCCTTGAGAAGAATTCAGTTTTTGAATCACGCTGGTAATATGCACACAGGAACTGAATTATTTCGTAAAGAAAATGAAATGCAAGAATTAGAATACCTTATCAGAATAAAAATACATTCACGAAAGCACACCGTCTACTTATTATTTTTTTCTCCGTAGCACTTTTCTGCGAATAGAAGAGGTAGATTACGAGGGACATGTAGGAGATGTTTACGGAAAGAGCAAAGGAAACTATAGCTGCTCTGCATTATACGCAGCGCCGGGAAACATCCGCAAGGGAAACGAAGAGGCTCATATGAACCACGCTGAAACTCTCCTGCGTTGAGGTTGTTTCCGGTCTCCAAATTTAAAGACAATAGACGCGCCGCAATGCCCCTCAGAATGGCTATGGAAAAAAGAAAATGTGAGCACTCGGCGTTGCGGTTTCCCCAGTGCTTATGATATGGGCCGTAAAAGAGAAGTCCGAAAGAAATGAGTGTGACAGCTTTAGCGAAGCCCGAATTTCTCCTCGAGTAAAATTGAACGTAGCACGCGCACAGTGAGGAAAAAAAAAAACTAGGTTAAAATAAAATTAAACTGTAAAGGAAAAAAGGCGCAGCTAATTACATCTTTCGGGTGGAAGTGGCAGACTCGGTCGGCGAATGCGCGAAACTCCGCGGCGTGCGCTATCACGGCCGCCTGTCGTGTTAACTTGAAAACGCGCGCCGCTCGCGCACCGTCCCACATTTGCATAATCTCCAGGTGTCTGCCGTTTTCCGAAAGCGAGCGTGGGCCTAATTTCTTGCCGCGCGCTTTCCCGCGGAGCAAAGTTTTGCACGAAGTTTATATACGTATGATGATCGATGCCGGCTGATATAAAGACAAGCGTTCGAGAAGTTTGAATATCCACTCGGTCGGCACGATGCTGTGAATTATGTCTCTCTGCTAATTGATCCTCGGAAGAGCCGAGCACCGCTTCAAAAGAGCCGTAACCACAGCGGCAGCCTTGGGAACTATACCGATGGCCTTCCACCTGGCAGAAAATAATTTTTTAAATGCGAAGCACTTCTTAGCGAACTTCGGTGACATTGAGCGTATCTATCTATCTATCTATCTATCTATCTATCTATCTATCTATCTATCTATCTATCTATCTATCTATCTATCTATCTATCTATCTATCTATCTATCTATCTATCTATCTATCTATCTATCCGCCCACGACTTTGTGCTCTCCTGGCCTTTTCGTTAATGGGATGTACACGAAAATTGGTAAGGCACAACATGCCTGCCTGACGAACATAGATTACAGGTCATCTATGCTCACAGGTCATCTATGCACAGGTCATAACATAAAAAATCATGATATGCATGTCATGAGCGGCGTGATTTACATGCCACGGTCTTGGTTGCGGCCGTTTAGTTAATGGGGTGTATATCAAAATTGGTATGTCACAACATGACTGCATGGCGAACATAAATGACAGGTCATAACATTGAATCATGACATGCATGTCATGAGCGGCATTGTTTACATGCAACAGTCTTGGTGCTCTTGCGTCCGTTTCGTTAACTTCATATGTACCAAAATCGGTATAGCGAGACAACAATGCAGATCCATTTTACGTTCCTGATGCGTGCTTCGCATTTCCTCGATTCCCACTGCACGTGGGATCTGCTATTTTTTTTTAAGGATATATAGACGAACCTGAGGCTGAAGGAGCACTCGAGCTGGGGATTCCAAAGGCTGGCCCTTCCTTCCCTGCATTAACATTTGTGTCGTGGTGTGTAGCTCTAAGGCTCAGGTCTCGTTCGTGTAACGTATAAGCACCAGTCGTGGAGGAAACCTTGAAGGCGGGAATGCGCTACAAATCCTGCCGTGTAACGCAGTTCGCAGGCATGTTTTGAAGCAGTATATATGTATACATATAGAGATAGGTGGAGCCGAGCACCTGTATACAAACGTGATCCGGAGTGCACTGCGGCACGGGAGATTACTTAGCGCGTTAATTTATGCCCTCAGATTTCATGCGCGGATGCAGAAAAACAAAAGTAATTCCCCGAATCAGTACACGGACGGAGGAGCCTTTGCAGAGCCGCCTAGGTGGCCGGAGTCCTAAAAGCCTCTTTCTTAAGCCACCTTTAATTACCGCTCTCAAGTCGGGGGACATTTTAAATCAGTTCATTGACTCGCGAGGTCCTTAATTTACTTCCCCGTGCACCGACGCTCCCCGCTGCAATATCGCGGTGTGTATATACGCCGATGCACACGTATATTCACTGCTTTCCGAGCCATTTCTGTGTGAAATATTCGTCTGGCACATAGAAATTAAAACAACGTAATTGCGTGCAGCGCTCTCGCCGCATAAATTGTGCCTGGCCAGGTGTATACATTCGTCGCCTAAAGAAATAATAAATAAGTATCTCATTGGTTAGTGTGCCCCGGCAATGTATTACGAACGTTGGCTTGAATGGGGTATGTTCGGGGGCGGAAAGTAAATGAAGGAGTGTGGTGTTTCGTTTTTTCTATTTGATTTCTATTTGATGCTGCCAAGAACCATTTCAGAATCGGTTATTCTTCCAGTAAATCGCTGGTTCTTTATTGCATGCCGTACCTTAGACGTGGTTTACGATGGAAGGTCCATTAGAAACAAAAAAAGAAGGGGGAAGGGATTGGGGGGGGGGGGGGGGGGGGGAGAGCAGTGATAAGTTTGCCGAGTGAGCCGGAGCACGAAAATTACACGGCAATTTTGCAATGTTTCTGAAGCTTCTAACGGCAGAGGGTTGTATATATATATATATATAGTGGTTCATTTCGCGGAGACAGTGGAACGGCTTCCACGTTGGTCCATGCTACGGCCGAATGCAAGCACGAGTGCCTGGTGCATCGACTGAGATTACTGCGGCTCCATGTTTTTAACGGACCCTAACTTGTCTGAGAACTTGTGGCTACTACACAGTACTGTCGAGGATACAGTACGTACGCATTTGTAATGGATTTCAAAACAAGTTACAAAAAAAAAATGAAAACGTTTACTTTTCCCCCATAGAGTTCGCGTGGCATGTAGGTTTGAACTCTTCATGGCATGGAAAAAGATATATGTTGGCAGAAATATGATACTGCCGATGATGTCCGATATACCAAAATATTGCTTCTTTTCCTTTTCTAAAATTACAAATTTACCCTTTTAAAAATCGCTCCAGGGGGACTACACCACATTATTCATGGTCAGGTGAATTTCTTCCGTATCTGTGCGCACTTCATGCGTGACAAGATGCAATGTACAAATGAAAGAGAGAGAGAGAGACAGAGAGAGAGGGAGAGACCAATTTATGCTAAGCTCCGCTTCCTTGCAAGATGGATATAGACGAAAAGAAATTAAGTTTCATAAATTTTAACAATAGATAGTTTCGTGCCGTCCGTAACCCAAATGTGCAGCGATATTTCATCGCCATTTCGCTCAGTATGCTTCGAGGTGACCGTGCCTCGTGCGCTTCCGTGAAGCTGCAGAAGCAGGAAACTGCCACATTTATTTTCGGGGTTTAATGTCCCAAAACAAGCTGTGATTATGAGAGACACCGTAGCGGAGGTCTCCGGAAATTTTGACCACCTGTGGTTCTTTAACGTGCGCTGACATAGGACAGTATAAAAGGGTCTCATGTTTTCCCTATAGCACAATGCGACGGCGGGTATCTGCGGAAGAGACCGGGCTGGTTGCTAAATTTGTGATTAAAGAACGTGACGTCTGTGCCCCCCGGCTTCAATTTCACAATCGCTACACATGTTTGCCACACTACAACTAATTAAAGTTAATGAGTATGACTTAACACAACTAACTGAAAATAGCTTTTCGCCCTAACATAAATTTGCAAAGTAGCATTACATAGCGAATGTCTTTTCCTTTTAAAATCAGTTTGGAATCGGACGACTAATGCAACAAACAAACAAACAAAAATTGAAAGCAAACAAACAAGCACCCTTAAAACAAATAAACGAACGAAAGAAGGAAGTGGGATTGCGAGGGGCAAGTATATGATATACATATACTGTTAATGAAAAGTGGTGATGTGGAAAGCTCTACACAGGCAACGAGTTCGGCGCATATGATACATCTGCACCTCGTTAGTCCAGTTTGCTCTGTTATTCGTTTCATCTGTGCTAAGGCATCAGCAGTTCACTCCTAAATGTTTTAGGGATAGCAGGGACGCCATATTGTTCCACTCGTACACAGCAAATCAACGACCTCAGTGACTGCATGAGCGGATGTTGTGCTCCATGACGCTTGTTCATATTGACATGAACTACAGTGCATACAATATAGTATTCAGTGTAATGATTGGTGTTATTGCCTAAGTACATAAAGGCCGTCACGTGTTCATATGTGCGAACGATAGTCGAGCGGCCACTATTGGCTCTGAGAAAGACTAGCGCAAATGTATTAGTCTTCATTCTTGCTGCCTAAAAATGTACCTTTACACATACTTATTGATGCGATTGACCGAGACCTGTATTTCGAGGCACTACGTGGCTTGTTGACAGCGAGTGCCCATCTGCCCATCTGCGTTGTACTGTGGAATTCGATATTTCTTTCCAATGTTACCTGGTGTAGGGCTCCCGATGATTAGCACAGTTCAAGTGGGGGATTGCTGGGCAGCCGCTCATAATCGCATCGAAGAATCGTGCGTCTTTCCCCGCCCTGACATGCCGAACACTAGGAATCCCGGAGCTGCCAAATGTTGGGTCTCAAATTGGGGGTGCTGTATAGCTGAAGGCAAACCTTTGGTCTTTCCATCAATCAACTCTTATTGGTACAGAAGCAAAAACTGGTAAAAGATCGTTAAAAGCTTGGAGGAACAATTTAAATAACAGAGCAAATTAATGAAGGACGCAGTGAAGTAAGCTTTCTACTGCTCAAATATATTTTAAATTGTAATTAACTAGAACGCCATAACTATAACAAGAACGGTGTTCTTTATGACGCACATCCCGGTTTAAAAGGGTGTGCTGACCCACCGTCGTATACCTGGCTTGCTGAGTTCGATGTAGCGGGATCGAATTAATCCTGGCCACGGCGGTTGCATTTCGGTGGGGGCGAAATGCAAGAAATAGTAATAAAAATAAAAATAAAAATAAAAGAACTCGTGTACTTAGATTCAGGTGCACGTCAAAGAAGCCCTGGTGGTCAAAATTGCTCAGCAGCCCACCACTACAGGACGTGCCTCATAACCATATCGTGGTTATCAAGTGTTATTAAAAGGGAATGCTCGTATCATCACCGACAAGCACCACTATGTGATATATATTTGCTGTACAATGTTCAGCAATGTTTGATCATCCCGGTATACCTATACTGAGGGGCTGGCGCTCTGCGTTTCACTATAACATTATGGGGTCCTACAGCGTCTAGTGCCTCAGTCAGATGTTTGTAAACTGACAAGGGGCGACGTGGCTGCTGGTGCATAATTGAAGATGTCTTATATTTTGGGCGTCGCTATAGTGAATGCTGAAAATGAACTGCGGGAGCATTGCTAACTGCGTTTTCGGTTCGTGCCGGGCTCGTGCCGCATAAAATGTACCCCTGTGTGTTCTCTCGATACGTGAAGGACGCTTAATTGACGCTGTCGGCCTATCTGGCCTGATCCTTGTTAGCCTTGAGCATTATTAGCCTGCATTAGCCTGATTATTTCTACTATTGTACTTGGATGTTTCGGGAAAAATACGGTAGCCTGTATATAATCAAACGAAGCATTAGAAAGCTATTGGGCGAACTGAAGCTACTTCTGCGCAAATGATTGCGCCTATAGCGTGTGTACGTACTTGCACGTGCTACACCTAACACAGCGTCATTTTTTTTTCACGGCAGCGACCAAGATCATCCGTAATTTCTTCAGTATTTGGCCTGACACAGAAATAGGTATGCAAGGCGCATTCCATCTTGACCTGGAACCATATTGATCTGTTTCTTGTTTATGACACTGATGGGAGAGTGCGCAATTTTTTTAAAGAATTTGGTTATTGCGTTAGCTCATATAACCGGTAGATTATTGAGTTAAGTAGCGATATAGCTTCATTAGCAAACAAACAGCTAGAGCGAAACGAGCAAGGAAGTGCAGAAAAATCACGACTCACTGAACCTCCGCCTCGGCAATCACTCCTGAGGTCACGTACAGCGAGCCAGGCCGAGTAAGCGAAAAATTAGAAATTCAGATGTTGGAATGCAGCGCACCGAGCGTTTCTTACTCATATATCTTACTCGTATACGAAACGGAGGTCCACGAGAAACAAGGGGAAAAAAAAGTCCAAAATGAATGAAATGCAGGTATGGTTTCCAAAGCTACGTGCATATACTGGAACATACGAGTCCCCTCTTTCTTATGGCTGTAATGGAAGTTAAAAAAGAAACATCAAGTTTCTTCTAAGTTCAGTGCACGCTGTCAGGAATTCGACTGCAGGGTTTTATTTATTTGTATATTTATTTCGATTGCACCAAGCGCCGGAGCTGCTATTCCATGCAAGAACCTGCATAAAGGAAGTTACACTGAAATACAATAAAACATCATAAAAATGAATAACTAATTGTAAAATGGGCAGTCTCGGATAGTTTCATATGTGCAAGAGAGCTCCGTGGCGTTTCCCCCATAAGGAAAAGAAAAATACATTTAACTGCGGAATATCAGGTCGCGGCTGGTTGCGTTTGTAGGTGCTTTTGCGCTACGTTATGGACAGGTAGTGTGCGATGCCTGCGTGGTGTTCATGAGTTAAGCAATTATGCCTGTGCGGGATCAATTTATTGATAGGCAATTTGTAGCGCAATCTGGTTTTGGGGTAGGCACTCGAGTTGTTCGTAAAACATGGAGCGTGTGTGCGTTGCTCACGTGTCACGTTTTATGTTTTCACGCAGATTCGGGCCATATAGGTCTTCATCGCTGAGATGCCGTATATAGATTAACATCGAGATCTTTGAATGGCGACTTTTCACGTGTGACGTCAGATGGGTGAGCCGCCTTCCACTGCGGCCGTGCGCGCATCTTGGCACTATACTGGCCATTCTGCCGTGCTCGTTGGATCATTGAACATTAGTCAAGGCGCGAACGACTAATTAAAATGCAGCTGTATTCTAGCAGGAGCGTAGGCGCTGTACGAAAAAAAAAAAGGCGAATTTTCCTACAGACGTCATCATAGCGCCGTTCACAGCGCCGCGGTCCGTACGTGAGGCTAACAATAATTACTACGCACTGTGATCGAAAAGCGAAGCTACCTTGGAGGGGTGGTGTAAGCCTCCATCCGAATCAAGTGAGCAACCGTGTACATTTGTGTCTTTATGATTGCTCTGGAAGTTAAAGGAAATTATTTGGAATGAAGGCGTTCACTTCGATGGCGACGAGTGACGCTCCCGAGATCCTACGTATAGAAATACGGAATAAAACAGACGGGGGAAGACACGCCGTCGCAGGCTCAGTTGGCACAGCATTGGGTGCGTTGTCCGATAGTCGTGGGTTCGGACCCTATGGTCGGCAGGTGTCTTATCGTCCACGTTAACTCTTTTACATTTATGCCATTGATTTGATTTGTGGGGTTTAACGTCCCAAAACCAGCTCTGGTTATGAGGTGCCGTATATAGTGGAGGTCTCCGGAAATTTCGACCACCTGGGGTTCTTTAACGTGCACTGACATCGCACAGCACACGGGCCTCAACATTTCGCCTCCATCGAAATGCAGCCGCCGCGGCCGGGATTCGATCCCGCAACCTTCGGATCACCAGCCGAGTACCATAACCACTAGACCACCGTGGCGGGGCAGCACATTTATGCCATGACTACCACACTATAGTTAAAGATACGATCAGTGTCCCCTATGGCTTACTTGGCTTCAATGTCAGTTGGCTTCATCAACTCGTAACAGAGGATACATAGGCTGTCCACTTAACTTGGGCCTAGGTAACTGAACAAGAAATGCTACGCGATGTGAAGATGCGATCGACGGTGTTATGTTACTGGTCACGGCACGCTTGCTCGTAATTTCTTGTGGTTGTTCAAGCTCAGTTATTCCTTGAATTTACCTAAATTATTCTTTGCTTCTGTAATTTTAAAAATGAAGACCTTACATTCTGCAATAGGCATTCGAAAAGACCATGCTACAAAATTTCCGGCTCGATGTCACTTCTAATTACTTCTTTCTTGCGCTTCATGCAAAAGGTGAATCAGACGTGACGGAATGGCGTTGCTCGTTGGCTGCCTTGTCACTTTTGAGAGCAGCGCTGGCCCTTTGAAACGCGTTCGAAACACTCGCTACACAACGAAGTTTCCTGTATTCCTAATCTTGGGGCTTGTTGGTAAACTGAATCTGAAAACATGTTGAGCGCTAGGAGACAAGGACATGAGAAGGACGACACCAATGCGCTAACTTCAACAACTTTATTTTCAGGAAACCACCATCTATTTACCCGTGCACAGTGGCGCCACATCAGTCCCCGCCCTAGCCAACCAGAAATGCTGTCTCCTTATCTAAGAGGCGGGGACTGATGTGGCGGCACTGTGCATCGATAAATAGATGGTGGTTTTCTGAAAATAAAGTTGTTGAAGTTAGCGCATTGTTGTGTCGGTCCTTCTCATGTCCTTGTCTCATAGCGCTCAACACGTCCTCAGGTTCCTGTATTGCTATACGCGGTCTTCGACGCTGCCTCCTACAAGTTGTCTTTCTTCGCTGTCTACGTGAGGACTGCAACAATATGTGACCATGTACTGGATGCATGTGGCGACACATTCGGAGAATCTGGCTTTAAATAAGGAAGTCGCAGTTTCACCCGAAAGGCGAAGCGCTGACAGCGATGACGATGCATGTAACAATCGCAAAGAGGTTCTCAGTTTCATTGGCGCTGTATATTGCAGTAAACGTTTGAGTACTAATTAAATTGACGAACATGGTGCCTGCGTGCACTGGTGTGTACGAACACAACATGCTCGATGACTGCGAGCAACTGCTCTTCGCAACACTGCAGTGGTGTGATAACAGAGCAAACATAAGTGAGCAAACGCATCGAGTTCTTCTTTGAGATAACGTCCCCTGCGGCAATAAGCGTGCGGCGATCGTGGATGCCCACAGAGAAGCTACCAGCGCCATAGCATCGTAAAACATTATAGAGCAGCTGCAGGTTCCTTGCAAGGTGGGATGTGCCCGTTGTTCTTCACGTCCTCTGTAATGTCGACGACGCCGATTTTTTTTTTTTTTCTAACTTCGTCCTCCCCATGCCCGGCTGACTAAAACAGCGTCAAAGACGTACGCTTCCCCTGCCTGCCTGGGCACTCGAAGACGGCGCTCTCGCAAGCTTTCTCTCGGTTTCACAGTATGTTAGGCATGTGGGGCGCTACAGGATCTAATCGCGCTTGTACCGTACACGGACCACCACGGCGACGACTACGACGACGCCGACGGCGCATTTTCGCTTGGAGTGCCCTTATAGTTGATTTCGCAGCAAAGCAAATGCCATCGGCCAATGCCTCCAATTAAACGCGCTATGTATGATTTTCGGCATGTGACTGCCTCAGTCTTGCATTTCAGTATGAATAGCGAAGGTGTAGGCATAGGTAGGTGAAAATTTTATCGCTGTCCGGCAAGTTCACAGGGCGGGGCGTCTAACCCTAGGGCTCTGGCGGAGTCTGGAATAAATTTCACCTTTACGTCGCTTCCTCTCACCGAACACTTTCGTCGTGTAGGTGTACTGGGCAGATAGATCGGAAGTCCTTTACTCGCAACGTCTATACATCTGGTTCCGCAGCCGTGGCACGCGGCAGTGGTTGTCTCAAGACGCTGCGCTGAGAGTTTGATACAACGGGTTTGCACAGTTCTGGCTATAAACATAGCTCTCTGAGTCTATACGGGTTCGCCGAAACTTAAGTAGACTATATAAATAATGTGTGATCCATGTATATATCCTTGCACACTTAGAAAGTGATAGAGAGTCACAAACGATTGAACTGGTTGGTAGAATAAATCTGTGACACGCAAGAGCTGGTCAACTATAAGTGTTACTTTCGTGTCTGCACAATTGGCGATGCCAAAGGTTTCATGATAGCGTACGGTGCTTTATGTTGTTATCATGCGTTGGTTCTAGCGTTGTGTCAATACACTCAGCATAGAAGGGTAAGAAAACGACATACAGAGGCTAGCATAATGTAGGTTGCAATTTTATTGGACGTTTCATGGGGTGGCAGGAAAGAAAAAGACGGCACATGAAACATCAACCAGAAAGGGAGCTGATACTTGGCACAGTTTTGCTTCGTAACACTTTGTCATTGACTGATTCTTCCTTGGCGACGTTCCTGTAAATATCGAAGCATCTCATCGTTGGACGTAATGTTTATATATTTTGCTCTGAAAATGATTCGGTGGTTGTTCCTATGGTCCGGGCTGAGCGCAAGACACTCGCGCACACACACACGCACTTTCACAATCACAGCAGCTAGAGGAGCTAGGACATCGCGCGACGAACGCAATTACAGATAGTTGCTCCTTTTTTTCAGGTATAGCAGCGAGTGAGCATGCCGTAGTAAATGAAATCACAGGTGAGTATTCTGTGAGATCTTAAGCTGGTAACTTCTGTGGCACAACTTCAATATGGTTTATTCTTCCATTTTGCTAGTTTTGTTTTTCGTTAGGAACAAAGCAGAAGTGTTTGTAAGTGAACGTTAGAAAAAATACATCTAGTGCGACACATATTTCATTGAAATGCCGACTCTGGAACAATATTCTAGGCTTGTCATTTTTTGTTTTGTTACGGTGTAAATTGTTGAGCTTCTTGTAGGAACACACTAGAGAAAAAAAATGGCAGCCGAGGTAGTCGCGTGATTTACGTCGTCGAGATTTTTACGTATGTACACAGCCGCTGCGATTTCACGGCTGCCAAAATTATCAGTTGTGTTTTATACTAATGTGCACTGTTCTTATGGGCAGTTTTATTTTCAATATTTGTTCCCCACGCTAACGAACAAGCAACGACAAAGTTCGAACAGGTTCGGACAGTGTACCGAACAGTGCACGGGTACTACCTTTATGGTGCACCCGGTACAGCAAAGCGAAATATTCATGAAGAGTTTGCTTCTTGAAGATATTCACGAACCAACCAGCAGGTTCTTCCCGGCAAACAGAACCGTTGTGAGAAAAAAATTTGGATCGAGGCGCTGCAAAGACAAAAAGGAGACGTAGACAGCATGATGCACCACGAACAATACAATGCTGTGTGCTGGGCGTGTGTGTAGTTTCAAGGCCGCTGGATGAAAAGCTTACTCGCGAAAAAGCGTCATTATTATACGGCATGAGAGCGAATTCCACGTAAACGTAGGCTCGGTTATTCAAGAGAGGATGATGCGTGCGCTTCCCCGCTCGGTGCCTTGTTTGGCGAGGTCGGTGATATAGAACATTTTACCCGCCGTGGTCCCAGCCACCGGCTGAGATATTGCACTGCTAAGCTCTATCTTATGTCCACAGCACGACGAAGGCCTTTCCCAACGATCTTCACTATGATGTGTCGACTAGGATATCGGGTATATCCCTCTTTATACGGTCTGTTTTCTGATCCACTACACTGTCTTCCTATCTCTTAGTGTTACGACGACCATCTTTTGTTCCATCGACCGTTGTGCAGTCCTCAACTTCCTCTCGAGTTTCTTTGTCCATCTCCAAGTTACCGCCCCACAAGTGAACGCTGGCAGATTTCAATGGTTCCATACTTTCCGTTTTAAGGACAGTGGTAAGTAAGCGGTCATGAGTTGGGAGTGCTTGCCATATATGCACCAACCCATCATTATTCTTCGGTAGATTTCGTTAACATGGTCATGCTCCTCAAGCCTAGGCATACATAGTCGGCCTAGGCATACATAGTCTGCTACGGACTCTAGGGCCATGTTACTTATCGCAAAATCAAGGCCTTTCTTTTTAAATGCCCATTATTTTTAAATAGAACACTTCGCCAGGCTACGAACGCAGTTTGGCATTGAAAGAAAAGAGCTGTTTCACAAAGTGTTAAAGGAAATGTTTTGATCACGCTGCTTCGGAGACGTCGTGTTCACTGAAATGTCAACGGCAAACGGGGAAGGGAGCTTTATTACACTGCCGACTGACTTCTTAGAGAGGAAGAGTTGTTCAACGTGTAGTGACACACCCGTGTTGTCAACCAATGCAGAACAATTGCCGGCTATATATGCCAGCCTAACCCTACCTCCTTCAATCACCACTCGGCAACGAACCTCCCGCAGACAAGGGCCAACAGAGAGACGTAGAGGTCATGCATTCTGCACCATTGTGTTGTCTACATCTCCTTGTTGTCCTCATATGATGGCGAGGAATTTATCCGACTGAGTTCATCTGGTTACACACCCAGCACACAGCAGCAGTCTGATACATCTATAACACTTTTTTTTCTCCCGCGGGGTAGTTATAGCACGTAAGAATATGAATGCTGTACCACAGTGCATGCATGAAACACGATTTTACTCGAAAAGTAATGAGGAGAGTTACGTTAGGCTCGTTGTAGCCACGAACATTTGAAGTTGATGAGCGGGTGTTTGATGTGAGCCTGTACAATGTGTGTCACACTTGCCTCAAAAGGGCCTCTCTTTATGTGTGACTACTAAAATGCACGTGCGCAGCCCAAAGATTTCCATTTACTCAGTAAGTGGCATCCAGTCCTACACGCAGAGGACTTGTGTTGGAGGTGTATGATGATATGTTTTCCTTCCTTGTATCATTTGTCGTGTGGCGTCGTTTGGCACCGACTAAATTCCCACGGCTCTCTTCTGTAGTGTGAAAGAATTGCAGCATTGAGAAGGCTTTCTTTGTCCCATAGCTGTCAACGCTGACGTGTTCCATGTATCGAGACGTGTGCACGAATGCAGTAGCAACTGTGAAAGTAGTAGGAGCCAACCCAGGAGCCAAGGAGTAGCCAGCGCCTTATTTGTGCGCCAACATCTCCTAATATCATACCAATAATAAAAAAAAAGTAGTTGTGCTCGTTATTGGGACACTGTCGGGCTTATTCCTACGGCAATCATCAATGCAAACGGACGTCATTTTCATGCTGTCGATTAGAATTGCTGTGGGGGAGGAATGCCGCGCAATAAATACAGCTGAAACTTCTTGTGCTAGGTGCGTAAGTTGTTGTTATGTGAGGTTTAACGTCCCAAAACCAGCTCTGATTATGAAAGACGCCGTAGTGGAGGGCTGACATCGCACAGCACACGGGCCTCAACATTTCGCCTCCATCGAAATGCAGCCGCCGCAGCCGGGATTCGATCAGCAGCCGAGTACCGTAGCCACTAGACCACCGTGGCGGGGCCTAAGTGCGTAAGCACCGTGGGGGCTCACACGCATTCTACGGCTGCGTACGTAAAAAAATGCTAAGTAGCAACGTCTCGTTGTTCTTTGGCGCATGCTTATCGGCTGGATAGTCTTGTAGGAATGCTAAACTTGGCACGCGTATCTATGCGTTTCACTGCCCATTTCAGATAATCAGGGATCCACAATCGGAGTTTTGTGACAGCACTTTCGTGCAAAGGTTCAGGACTTCTGACCAGCCACGTACTGAATTTTCGACTCTGCAAACCGAAACCTTTCAGAACTGCTGCTGAGCTGCAATGGTTACCTTGAAACAGTGAGACGTGTCAGCTATGGGACTTCGCTATGCCATATCAGCGCTGATGAATTTAATGCTGCAATCAAAGTGTTCAGCTTGGCAATGAAGGCATGTGCACGAACTGGGCAACCACTGTCAGGCTTCTTCTGCCTGCTGTTGTATGATGCCCGGCTCATTCTATGCCCCCTAATCTACAGGCTCTCCAAGAGTTGAACTGTTGACTGTTGTTGAGAAGCTGCTATCTTTGACCGTGAAAACGAGTGGAGTGCTAGTGAGTGGACGTAAGAAGAGCTCATAATAGTTTTTTTTTTCTTACCGTTCCCCTCTCCCTAGCCTATTTTGTTCAAGTTTTAGTAAGGTTGAAGCACTTTCGGAGATAAATGTTCAAGAGCGGCGGGCTTCCTAAGTACCTGTCCTGACTTCGTCTTGTTAAAAAAGGGCCCTACAGCAGTGGTTTCAACTCCGAAGGTGACGACAGCCTTAACCGCTGCGATACAAAGCCCATGGAGGGCTCAGGGAGGCGTGCTTCGCACACGCCGAAGCAGCACACAGGGAAATGCCGATCTTTGTTTCTCACTTAAAGACGCGAAATGTCTTCTGACGACTCCGGAACGGTTCGCCGTGAACACCTCCGAGTCTCGCAGCCTGCGTGTTTGCGCTGCGGCGCCGCCTAGGCGGCCTCCTCGCGGGGCTGCTCGTCGTCCTCGGCCTCGGAGGGGCTTTCGGTGGCCGCGACCTGTCCCGGCAGCAGCGGGTCCAGAGAACCGGCCGTGCTCCAGACGCGCACGGCGGCCGTGTGTCCGGCAGGGAAGGTGGCCGGCGACAACCGGCGTTTGGCCCCCTGCTCGCGCACGGCCTCGGCCTTGTCCAACGCCGCCTGGCTGGCAGCCATGCGCTTACACATGGCGCAGGCGCACACCAGGATGCCGAGGCAGAGCACGCCGAAGCTGACGCCCACCACGAGCACAGCGGCCGTCCAGAGCTGCTCGTCCAGCTTGTCGTCGCGCACAATCATCATGACGATGGCCACGCTGGCGCCCGACAGCAGGAAGCCCGACAGTGTGAAGATGCCGGCCGCCGCGTAGCAGGCGCGGGTTCCCGGGCTGCTCCCCATGTTGACGACTCTCTGCGTTACAATACACTGCGGTCAATATAATCTCTGGGCAAGCTTACTGAAACGTATACAGAAGAAAAAAAAATTACTCGTGGTTTCGCGTTTAAGGCCGCTCTGTGAGCTGACAACGTGCGCCGCCCGCGTCAAACTTCGGGCTGGGTGTAAGACAAAACGAGGTAATATGGACATCGCCAAGTAAGTGCAGTGGTCAAGCTGTCCTTTTTCTCGCAGAAGTTAATTGATATGAGCGCAGCGGCTAACGGAACACCAAAATTATCTACAGTGCACTATTCCAGCACGTATTTCGCACCATGTTATCGTTTCAGATAACTCGCAGTACTTCTGTGCCACATTTAGGGCACGCATTATTGCAGCCGACAATTTCCGCTCGTAAAACATTATGCAGATAACTCCCGCACTCAAAAATACTACATCACCTAAAGCCATGACGTTTCTTGACCAAGTGCAGGTAACATAACGTTTAACACGAGCATGACCAAGACGCTCATTGCATTTACTTGAGCACTGTCACGAGACGCGTTGCGATTAAGCCAGGGGTTCAAGTCGTTTCTTCATGTTAAGACGCATTTTTGAACACCGAGTTAAACATGGACACCAATGTAGCACTGCCTTGCGATTTTTTAATTCCAGTTAGAATGATGGCCGATATGTGCAAACATGCACTGTACGCTACATAAAAAATAGTCTTCCATAGCACTTTACTGCACTCCCAAAGCGTTCCCGATAAACCATCTCTCAGAATATATATATATATATATATATAAAGAGAATTGACGATGCGCCTGTTAGAGAACGACGGTTTATTACATCAACGTTTCGGTCGGAGCCCGACCTTTTTCAAGACATATATATATATATATATATATATATATATATATATATATATATATATATATATATATATATATATATATATGTGTGTGTGTGTGTGTGTGTGTGTGTGTGTGTGTGTGTGTGTGTGTGTGACAGCGCCTAATTACATCCTTTAACCGACATGTGGCTACACTATCCAACATCAATCATCATTAGAGAACATTAGTAAACACCAGCTGACAATAGCTATCATTTAGTCATCATGGACCATTAGCCATTGTTTAGCTGATACTACATATCTGACACCAGCAATCATTAAGCGAACAGTAAAAATAATTAGCCAAAACTAGTCAGCATTAAAAATTATTTAGGCAACCGTATACATTAGCGATTATTCAACCAACGTAAACCTGTGTGCTGTAATGACTTGTCGCTGTATCTTAATTTTTCTGCACCAACTGTATGTTATGGTTACTTGTTGCGGCAACTTTAATACCCTGTTCTCTTGTTACACCAACCGCATGATATGGCTACCTGCTGCAACCACAGAAGTAGACAGACGCAGCACCTTTTCCGTACTTAGTCTGCATATCTGCCAGTATGTACACGTTCATGAATACTAGTAGCGCAAGAGTTATTAGCAGAAGTGAAAGTTACACGCATAGAGTAATGACAGGTAGGTGTCAAATGTATACC
This sequence comes from Hyalomma asiaticum, assembly GCA_013339685.2. Classification (NCBI taxonomy): domain Eukaryota; kingdom Metazoa; phylum Arthropoda; class Arachnida; order Ixodida; family Ixodidae; genus Hyalomma; species Hyalomma asiaticum. The sequence goes on from CM023481.1 coordinate 305,671,662, forward strand.
GTAAAAGTCACGATAGTTACAGTAATAAGTGATAGCTATAGGGAATTAGTAAGGAGGTAAACAGTTCTTTCAAGAAATAAATTATTTTTTGAATAGGGTTGTAATGTGTGAAGTCAAAGCGCAGAGGGAAGAATAACTTAGTAAAGCTTAAGCTACTGATTAAGAATTGGTAGTTCACTCGCTTATTAGGCTAATTAACGAATGGTGAGTCGTCTTACTGCCACAAAACTGTTCGAAGGGCAGGCAGTGCTGGGCAGCTGTCACACTGTGAACTAGCTCTTTTGGCCTCCTGTTCCCACTCGCCATTGCAGCAATGCCTACCGGGCTCTGGCCGCGGCGGCTACCTTTCGATGGAGGCGAAATGTTGAGGTTCGTGTACTGTGCATGTCAGTGCACGTTGAAGAACCTCTGTGGCGATCGAAATTTCCGGAGCCCTCCACAACGTCGTCTCTCATAATCATATCCTGATTTTGGGACGTAAAACCGCAGAAATTAGTCAATCTACCGGGCTCTGCCTAAATAATCTTCTTCTTATCCTCTTATCGATCTTGCCTCTCTTTCATCATCGCATGTGTGGAGCACTGTGGCGTCTGTTATAATTTATAGCCTCTTTTAAAAAAAGGATCGATACTAGATTCTATGAAATACTCCTGCACGCAATTAGGTGTAGCAGTTGCCAACGATGTAAGCCCCATTTACTCGGAAAAATTAATGGCACTTAGGTTTTTTGCGTGTCGACAATTGCAGTGACGAACGAGCCATTGCTGAAAAATCAGCTTGCGGGAAGGAAGTGAATGAATAACCTTATCACAGCCGTTATCGCAAAGGTTCTATGTCTCCCATATTATCCTTGCACAATTGGCGTTCGTCACACGCCATTACATTGACACGATGCAGCTAGCCTCCTACACTAATTTCCTAAAGGCGGCTCTTCCTCACCAGGAACTTTGAGGCGTTGCGCCTTGTATACACTGGCGTCTTATCCCGTACAAGGATATACGGTGACGCGAATCTGCTGCAGCATGTATGTCAACCTGGTTGTACGGGCTATGGCGATTAAAAGAAAGCATGCATCATGTCCTCCTGCTTTTTTCTATTCTGATCATGGTCCCCAGTGCAGGGTAGCAAACTGGATATTTCCCTCCCGGTTAACCTCCCTGCCTTCCGCCCATCATCTCTCTCTCTCTCTCTGATCATGGCGTGTACACTATAATTAATTTTGCATTATAATTTGTGCAATAAACTATGAGGAATTTCAACTATTTGACGCACATGCGCACGCAAGAAAGAACGCGTCAGTGTCATCACATTTGGTTGAAAATTAGGCCTCACCTTTAATGTCATGGCATATGACGTCGACATTGCACGGAAGGCATCGAACAGCTGAACCGATTAACTGTCGAATGACATTTTTTTTTTTCCCCTCGAAGAGCGCGCAACAGTCTTCCGCCTCGTCCTGGCTGCCAGAACATATGCCACATTCCGTAAGAACAACGGTGCAATGGATATTAAACGTTTTAACGTAACCTCATAACCACAAGTTGTGCTTGCTGAAAGTGTTATAGTTACTCCGGAGAAAGTTTCGCCGTTCAGAAACAACGGCTCCGCAAAATGGTTGGAAGGAGATTTGTATATTGGCGCTGCAAGCGCTCGCTTCCACTGCGTTGTCTCCCATCTATTAAGCAGGGCAGGCCTCCATATATGAACACTGTCAAAATTCACTAACTTCAAAGGGCACCTTTTGCAGGAAAACTGTAATCGGGAACTCCTCAGTGGCTTTCGTACAGCTGCCGGCGTATGGTGGCATTTACACATTTGGAAATGCGACGTGTTAATGGCCCCGCCACGGTGGTCTAGTGGTTACGGCACTCGGCTGCAGATCCGAAGGTCGCGGGATCGAATCCCGGCCGCGGCGGCTACATTTCGATGGAGGCGAAATGTTGAGGCCCGTGGGCTGTGCGATGTCAGTGCACGTTAAAGAACCCCAGGTGGTCGAAATTTTCGGCGACCTCCACTACGGCGTCTCTCATAATCAGAACTGGTTTTGGGACGTTAAACCCCACAAATCAATCATCCTTCGCCGTTATCTATAGTGCACATTTTTTCCCCAATTTACCTGTCCTCAAGTATGTATTTGTTGCTCTTATTACATCTAATTAATTCATTGCCGGTTTGAAACCGTTCCAGGTTAAATGGAGGAGCCGACAATAAGGTGCCAACATCCCTGAATACGTATAGAAGCTATTATGGAACGGGTATCAGCAGTGCTTTTCTTTCTTTCTTGTTTTTCGGATTCATGAGCTTGGTTCAAGTCTGCAAACAATATGAAAAAGCAAAAAAAGAATTATATGACCTCGACGGTTTCGAAGGAAGGCCCTCGAGTACAGTCGACCACAAAAGTTTGCTGACCACTTGAGCGCGCGCCAAACTGGCTTTTCGCGCCACCTAGCGCGAATCCAGGCCGCGGCGGCTGCATTCCGATGGAAGCGAAATGTTGAGGCCCGTGTACTGTGCGATGTCAGCGCACGTTAAAGAACCCCACGTGGTCGAAATTTTCGGAGACCTCCGCTACGGCGTCTCTCATAATCAGAGCTGGTTTTGGGACGTTAAACCCCACAAATCAATCATCCTTCGCCTTTATGCGTTGCACCAATTGAATGCAAAACACACCTTCCTGGCCTTCAACACTATGAGTATTCAATGCTTTATATACGGAGTTTGTTCAGTGTAGGTCGAACACAGCGCACAAACGGGCTCTAACTTGTATGAGCTGCACATCCTTAAACGAGCTGAGGGCTAAATAGAAACGCGGTATCACAAGGTGCGAAGAGAAGCGATAATACCGATGAACTTAAAAATATAGAAGAGATGCCAAATTTCCAAGAAACGTAATTGTACCCCCGTATGGATAGGTTTCTATTCTTTATACAGATTTAGTCGACGGTGGTAACACAAGGGCATACTTCACATCTGCGCTCTGATATACGGCAAACAAACACTGCACGCAGTGACTCATGATGTTCGGACACATAGCCCGCATGCATGGCTTTCGAGGTGCCGAGAGAATGCATCAAGAAACTGTTCGATGTTAGACTACAGCACAACACGTCCCAGGCTGTCCCCGTGCTTGCTTTATACTCAACTCGCGATGGTTATTTCGTATACTTGCATTCGTTTCCCCACCGCAATGTACAAGGAATAGCACTCACTATTCAAGGCTAGTCACGTATCCGATATACACTAAGATTGGAATACAGCTCGCTAAGAAAGACACTGTTACTGAAATCGTGTGTACTCAACCGAAAAAGTCGGTTGAATAGACATGCCAGCAAAGAAGCTGTTCACTAACACAGGGCGAATCGAAGTTTTTAATGGTCCCCATTCGCGGTCAGGACTTTATGGAGTGTCACGATGGCATGCTCAGCTCTTGATTTCCACGGGGATCAGCTGGCAGATGAGGTCGTTGTGATTGTCGTCGATCAGCTCCCACTTGACGTCGAGCGAGATGGACGGGTACTCGGACTTGACGGGGAACGAGCCGCGATACGTGTAATTGGCCTGCGCCTGGATAGGGCACGTCACGCCGCACTGGCAGGCATCCGACTGCGGCAGCGGGAACGGAAGGGGCACCTTGTGGATCAAGCCGTGCACCTCGACATTGACTGCATTGCTGGCCACCTTAGAGTTGAAGACGACGGTCACGTTGGCCTGGGTACCTTTCTTGAGGACGCAGGTGTCGGGTTCGTTGCAGCCGTCGACTTTGAAGCTGAGGATGGTGCCGTCGGGCGAGGCACAACGCGGCCAGTCGGCCACGGCGCACGCGACTGTTGACAGCATCAGAGCGGCGAACAGCAGCTGACAGCGCGACTCCATTGTTTGTGCGAGAGTGGCCTCAAAGCGAACTGAGCGGCTCAGCGTTCGACACTCCCGTTCCTTTCTGGCTGACACGGACTAGTCACGTGATGACGAAACGAAAAGGCGGAGGGAGTTCGACAACGTGGCGTGTTCTCGCGCAATCTTCCCTCTCTATTCCGCCCTTCGTCGACGTTTGGGATCAGCACATTATCGGCCGTCACCTGACGGACGATAGACGCTTGCCGACAGAATACTGTGAAAGGCTTTTTTGTTTCCTGACAGATAGACGTTTGTCATTTTTATCGCCGGACGAAAGGCCATTGGAAAGTGATAGGAAGCTGAGGGAATAGCGGCTACGCAGGAAAGAAAAAAAAGCAAGAAAACTCAGACAATGAGGAAGGGGGGGGAGTTCGCAGTGAGCAGTAGCTCGCACACTTAGCATGACCATGGTAGGCGTGTTAGTGAACGGGTTAGCGAGGTTGTTTTGAAGCTTGCTTGAGGACTACACTTGTGTAGTGCGCCTGTTTTAGCTATAGATACATGGCTATCGCAAGCCCCCGATACAATGGGGGTTTGTCAAAGTAAGAAGGACGCTACTTGAGGCGTCGTTTTCAGGTCAGCAGGGGTTCAAAGGGGCCCCGCCACGGTGGTCTAGTGGCTAAGGTACTCGGCTGCTGATCCGAGGGTCGCGGGATCGAATCCCGGCCGCGGCGGCTGCATTTCGATGGAGGCGAAATGTTGAGGCCCGTGTGCTGTGCGATGTCAGTGCACGTTAAAGAACCCCAGGTGGTCGAAATTTCCGGAGCCCTCCACTACGGCGTCTCTCATAATCAGAACTGGTTTTGGGACGTAAAACCCCATAAAACAACAACAAGGGGTTCAAAGGGGGCGTCTTCACGTCAGAAAACTCTGCAAGCTTCTTCGCTTTTATCCAAAGCACGAGCTTTTGCCCAAACACGGCGGTATAGCTATATTCAAGAAGTCGCTGGATGTTTGTCTGCAGTTTCAGGTTAGCAACATTTATTTGCATGGTCCCAAGAGCGAGTCCTGTATGAATGATCACGAAGTGGGAATGCATGTATGTTAACCCGAGAAAAAGAGCGAAAATAAAATTAAGCAACAATAAACAAAGAAAAGTGGAACAGAAAAATAAGATGGAGATATGTCATATATAGTAACGGTGCGGAATTATTTTTCTGGCGCAGTGTACGACAATTTCCTGAACATCCATTCACCACCAGTCAGCAAACGAGCTTACACGCGTTAGCTGTCAACTTCTAAAGCTTCAGTGAATGACGCGGAAAAGACAAAGGGTTTAATTCATAAAACTTGTCGTTCGTACTACGCTCTTTGCCATTAACTGGCAGCCTTCGCTAATGGCATGCACAAAGTTTCTATGGAGGCGAAATGTTGATGCCCGTGTACTGTGCGATGTCAGTGCACCCCAGGTGGTCAAAATTTCCCGAGCCTTCCACTACGGCGTCTCTCATAATCACAGCTAATTCTGGGACGCAAAGCCCTAGAAATCAGAATGGCATGCACAGCGTCGTAACTCACTGAAAGAAAAAAAAAAAAAGCGCGTAGATTGCTTCTACCGTAAGAGCTTTGTTGTCATGTCTATATCACTGCTGGCATCTTAGCAGAGAGTTCCGTATTTCGCACCCAGCAAAATGTGGCCCTGACAGCACGGTTTCGCATGGCATACGCCCGCAATAATAACGGAGTGCACCCCTCACGTTGTAGTTGTTGAAATATTAGGTTGCGTATGTGCCAGGATTTCCGATATTACGCCAATTGAGAGCAGTCTACGCGATGGCAGCGGACGGTGGGCGTGCCCAGATTTCACATAGGAACGGGACAAAAGCCCCGAGAGTCGGCTAATAGGAAATCATCGACTAAAAGCGTTCCTCGCTCGCCACGCATGAGATGCCTGAACGTGACAGAATACGCCGAGCTTGACGGGGCAAGCGCGCGCGTGCGGCGAGAAGCGGGGCAGATTATACGCGAATCCTCGGCAAAGGAAGGCGAGCCAAAGGAGCGCTGCCGCTTTGTCTAAGCGGCGGTAGTCGCTCGCGGCGAACCTTTGTGGGAAAACAATGGCGGCAGAAACAATGACGTCCATTTGGAGAGCGAATGAAGCGTGCGCCGGCACATGCACGTGCTCTTTGGCGACGGCGTCGCGCGCCTGCGGGTCCCACGACAGCTGCGTTCGTCGGGCGGCTTGTTGGACACGGCCCATTTGAGAAGCACGCGGCGGGCGGTCGATGCAGCCACCGCGAGCGACCACGCCGCCCTGTATGGCTCCTCCCGTGGAGACGCGTCGCGTTGTCGTAACGACCCGCCCGCACACGCCGGCTTCCTCGAGAGATGCGACGACGCGGAGCCGTGTACACGAGGGCTCAAACTATAGCGAGAGCAAACAGTTTGGCGGCCGCGAGACAAGAAGATACGGTCTGAACCGCGTAGCCTTCTTCTACATGCGCGTCGCGTCGGGATCACGCGGCGCTTGGCTGGCGTGCGCAAAGCGCATATGTTTGGTCGTCGTTATAGTGTAGAGGCGTCTTTCGTCGACGTCCTTAATCTCAAATGACAGGCCGCTGGAAAAACAAGCGAATGCCGTCTAGCTTCGCATACGGCGTGCGTATACGTCTGCAAGCTGTCGAACATGAGAACACGCACACATATGTGACAATGTGACAATGTGACACACACACACACACACACACACACACACACACACACACACACACACACACACACACACACACACACACACACACACACACACACACACTTCGTGCGGCGGTCGTATGCTATCGTTCACATACGATAGCTTCACATACTGCTACGTCGCCGTGGTTTCGCAACTAATGCTGCGAAAGCACGACGACGTATACTTTCATACGTAGTAGATGTCGTGATATGTCCTGCAGAAGACAATTTATAGCGAAGGCGTAAGTTTCACGACTTCTGCTTGGTTCGGAAGGCTTGTTCCCACGCATGATGCATGAACGCGACTCTCGTCGCGTTCGGCGATATTTCAACTTTGCATACAGTGGTAAGCTGTCCGAAAACATTGAAAGCGTGTAATTGGATTGAGAGAATGGCATCTTCCTTTCGCCGACTTTAAACAACAACAACAAGAAAACGATGTGAAACTGTTCACTTTTGGGGCTTGCATCGTCTGTGTTCAGTGCATGTCCCTTAGCAGGTGCCCGGAGAATGGTATAAGGTATATATGCGATCGAGGAATTTCTATGAAATAACTACTGACGCCGCCCCGCTTGTTTTAAAGCCTCGAAATCTATAACACAAACTTTTAAACAAAGCTACTGTAAACAAATATTTCAAGGCACGTTTATCATGACTTGAGCTGTGATCGAATCCCAAACAAAAACAGTACTACACAAATTTACAGATAATAAAGCTAATGAATTTTATCAATACCAGAGCTCTCCAGCAATTATTGCGAAATTCAATCCTTTCAGTGTGTCGTAAAAAAAGATAAATGATTATTCATTGCCTGTGCTTTTTAAAAATGTTTGTGTTCACCGAAACACCTGATATTTAAAAATGTTAGAACATAACGCAAAATGTGTGTGGTAGTTACACTACTTTACACTGAGAACTGTTTCACTGAAACAGAATGCTGCAACTTGCATATCGTGCTAAGCGAAGTGCGAAGGGGCGAACTCGCAAATGTTTTCCCTCTTTGTCACTGGCTGGCAGTCTCTGCTATCATAACATCAATTGGCTCGTATCCATGCAGATAGCTTCAACGTAATACCTGATCTGTAAATCTGTCCCCAGTGACCGAATACATAAAAATCTTTTACAGTTACAACTTTAGGGACGAATTCAGGATGATATTGATGCCGAACGTACTAGCGAGGACAGCTTCCCACTGGTGTGACACAACGTACGAGCGAAAAAAAAAAAATGTGAATTTGGTTCACTACATCATTTCGGACAAGGAATGCTCGCTTGACATTCAAATGTATGAACGCACACGCAGTGGTATATGTGTACAATGACGAAACTTCATATCTGCGAGTTTACGGAGAGTCCTGACACTACGCAGACTACGCAGTTTACTTGCAGTCCTGAGACTACGCATAAATAGTGCGAAATTCTGAATCCGTTCTGTCGGACAGCTGCTTTTGGTCGTCGAATCGAAAGGATGAACATTAGAACAGTTGATTTGGCAATGTCAAATTTTGTACCCTGTTCATTTAACCAAACATTTAGTGCGGCTGTTATCACATCAGCTCTCTTGTCAACAAGCTATATAGTGGGAAACAGTAAACTAAATTATTTAACTACATCTGTTGCCGCGCCACGGTGGTCTGGCTATGGTACTCGGCTGCTGACCCGGGCTTCGCGGGATCGAATCCCGGCCGCGGCGGCTACGTTTCAATGGAGGCGAAATGTTGAGGCCCGTGTACTGTGCAATGTCAGTGCACGTTAAAGAGCCCCAGGTGGTCGAAATTTCCGGAGCCCTATACTACAGCGTTTCTCATAATCATAGCGAGGTTTGGGGCGTAAAATCCCATAAATCAATCAATCAGTTAAGCAATTAATTACTTCTGTTAGTACACAAGTCAACTATCCTGTTCGCGTGCACACCCTTGTCGTGGTATATAGCTTAGCGGCTAGGTGTCGGCTTTCCAAGCTTAAGGTGGTGGGATTGAATCCCGGCTACGGCGGCCGCATTTCTATGGAGGCGAAATGCAAAGTTACTCCGGGGCCCTCCACTGCGGGTTTTGCCTCATAACGATAGCTGGTTCTGGCGCGTAAAACCTCATTCATTATTATTATGTCTATGTGCCACGAATGTACGTGTATCCGTTCAACAAACAAACAAACAAACAAACAAACAAATAAAAACACCAGAAGCTTAGCTGGCAATGCTATAATGAAGATTGGAAGTTGGCGCTGGTGTGGAAATGCAAAGTGACAGTTAAGGATCGGCCAGATTTTGCATACACATATGCGCACACAGAAATACCTTTTGCATACACGTAAACAGCGGCGAAGCCTGCGCGAAGTTCCGCTGTCACCGCTATTTCTCGCCTATGCAATTAGGTTGCATTCCACGTTTTTAAAACTCTGTGCCCATCCCATGACGTTGTGCTCGGATGTAACTCACTGCGCGTCCGCTCGGCGTGTGATAACTTTCGAGAGATTTCATGAGATGGGTGTCGGAAGCGCCGGAACATAACATCTGACAGATGTTGAATAAACTGGAATTGAATTGCAAGCAAAAAAAAAAAGTAAGAAAAATCAGGGAATGTTCCAATTTATCACAAAGCGCGCTTCTAGGCACGAGATTTCATTTAACTTAATCTTTGCACCCGCGCCGAATGTTTTCGCAGTCAACCAGAAAGATATGGAGAATGAGCGAGCTTTAGAAAATAAAATAAAAAAGGACGCATAGAGAGAGAGACAAGGCCAGAAACGTTTGGGTGGTACGCACTCAAGCGTAAAGTTTATGGCACCACATGAACTGAAGCAGCGGCGAGCCAATTATCCCAGCTCTGTTAAAAACAAGATCTCTAGCTGCACCCATGTTTGCTTTTCTACTCATACTTGGTGGGAGAAGTGAAAACAAAAAAACAGACAATACTGAACACTCAGTCAATCTCGGAGCAGTTTTATTCTTCAAGCCTGGGCAAAAAGATTTGCGCTGCGTGTCACCGCTAAAGCTATAGAATCGCAGGACAAAGGTTTAGGGTAAGGGGAAAAAAGTACTGCATATATTTCCACAAAAAACAAAAACAAAAAGGCCATGATGTGCATTTAGTATCGGGTACAAGTGCCCACAGTGAAATAAAAATGCTTCAGAAATTCGCTCTCCACCGTCTGCAGAAAACGTTGAACACTTTTCGTTTGTACAACTTTGACGTGAAAATAATCGAGGTAGAAGGGGGGGGGGGGGGGCTCGCTGAGACTTCATTTGGTCGATTTTCATTCTCAATTTGAGTGCTCTTTTCTTTTTCTTTAAACACTGCCGGGCCTTCCACGTATTCCGAGAAGGGAAAGATTCCTAAAAGGCTATTCAGGGGAGGAGCTCTCGCAAACTCGACCGGCGAATGAACATACATCGCGACTGAACTACGACCCTTAATTCGACGCGAGGGCTGACAGTGCCGCGAGTGTACGTGTTATCTGTCAAGAGAGAAGGAACTCTACTCCGCGGCGACGCGTACGCTTTTATACTCGATTGGAATTGTCTGAGCGGGTTGCATTCAAAATTGAGAGAGAGACAGAAAGAGAGAGAGAGATACGTTTACTTTTTGAATAAATTGATAAAGCGAAATAATTATTCGACGAACACGGAAGAACGGGAATTGATTTCAGGGAGCGCATGGCGGCGCTGTTTGTTCAGCTGCACTTTCATATAACTCAGTGATTTAGATGCGGATTTTTTCGTTATATTTTTCGTCGCGTAATAAAGCTTCAATAACTCAATGTCTTTTTTTTTTTAATATGTGAACCAATCTCTCCACGGAATCAACTCCATATATGCAATGAAATTTACGCACTGGCTGTTCTCGTGGCCGTAGCTCTATAGTAAGCACATCTCCAACACATCTCGTGGGCTGTCCTCCTCACTTGCAAAGTTGTATGCCGTGTTATCGTTGCTTAATAGTACTTTATCATCAAAACAAAATCATTTGCATATGCGTGACACCGTTTTCGTGTTTGCGTTGTAGTTTGCATTATTACTCGGGGCCATTTTTCGGGAAATAAAAAGAAATGGGCATTGACAGCCAAAGGAAACCCACTCGATAAAAAACTAAAGTAAGGACCAGGCAAAATGGTTGGCCACTTTTATTGCATATATATATATATATATATATATATATATATATATATATATATATATATATATATAATTTACGCACTTGTGTCCTTCGCGATTTTGCTTTGGTCTTCGACTCGGCTAATTTCTTGTTGCATACTTCAAGGCTTCAGCAGCTGCAAGCTCACGCAGCCAGCGCAATCATAAGTACAGGCAGTATACTTATACTTTGGTTTGCATTGGTGTTTACCGAAGAATGCAAATGAGACGGGGAACAGGAAAAGGCAGGGAGGCGTGAGGCGAACACCACTTTGGACACGGCGCAGGGAACAATAAGAGGCATCGCGAGTTTGAAGAAATTTGAGAAGGGCTTCAACATAGTTTGCTGTTGGGATATAGTTGGTGAACATCTCTGTGAGGAACGCATATCAAACTTTCAGGCATGCGCGCTTCCCTTCCTGAATGCGCTTGTGCTTAGATTAAATTTGTAATTTCGTCTTCGATTATTTCATTTTCGCTGCTGCGTTTAGTAAAGCATTTTTTTTTAAAGCGCTTGCATTTTCAGCCATGACGGCACGATCTTTCTTTATCGTTCGAGATATTATGAATTAACGCAGCCAGAAATTGTACATAGAAGCATTGAGCGGATTCGCTGACTTCCTTTGATGAAAGGGCGACAAATATCCGCAGCGCACAGGGTGCACGAGCACTGATTTCATATACAGCGTTCGATTAAAGAAAGCCGGACCTCCCATACAACTCCGCAGGGGCCACGCGGATCCTGTTACGAGTGTTTCACAACGCAGCCCGAGTCACAAGGTGAGCTCTCCTGCATCTCGCAGTTGCGACAGATCCGATACAAAGATGATGCAGGAGATGCGCATCATACTGCCTGATACGCAACGAGGGTTGATTGTGCAACACATAACCGTGTTGTTGCGCCCTCCGTAGAAGCAATATGAACTCCGTTCGGAACACCCGCGCGCGGATGTGGCCACTATGGCTCGGTCCGGTTGCTTATTCATTTCGCCTAACGAATGCCGTCTAAAGGGGCCGCCGCGATCAATAGGGGGCTCCGTCTGTGTGCTCATTGGCCCTATTATTTATTCCCTCCATCTGTGCTTCTTTGTATCAAGAGCTTCTCGGCCCGGCACCGAAGAAGAGCGGCTGGCTATTAATTAATCTACAGAAATCGCTTTTTTTTTTTGTTTGCCTCTATACACGTGCCGAGAGAGAAGCAACGGGGCGAAGTGTTCGCGAGCCATTGCTGGCGTCTGAGTGCGTCGGGAACGGTGAATTATCGCGTTTCATAAAAATGGGATTGCTTGTAGGCTACAAGGGCGCTTCTCTATAGGATTATTAATTACCTTACGGTGCGCGCTAATGTAAGAGTTAGGGCGAAAGTAAGAGACGGTAACGAAAGCGCGATTTTTTTTTTTTTTATGTCGGGGCTGGAAGGATGACGAAGGAAGTATGAAAGGGAGGGTGTGTTCGAGGGAGCTTTCGTAAATGAGATGGAAAAAATATCGCTAGCGTTAACAGGTTCACGATACATAACATATGCGATGTTTGTGGGGACCATCGGTGCTACGTGTAATAATTGGTGATGGCCTGATCAGTTGTCTCTATGTATTTGTCTAACTAATAGGTGGGCGATATGCTTTCACACTGCGCCGGCTTCCTTAGGAGGGAGAGAGAGAGAGAGAGACTGAGTGTTCCAATATTTTTCTTTCCCTCAGTCAAAATATGCCGCGACTCTTTTCGACTCTTTTTCGTCACATATTGTGCTGACTCATTCTTGTACAGAACGTGCATCGTCCCGGAGGGAATTAGAGACACGAATTATGCACGCTAAACTCGGAGAGTCAGAGGGCGCTTGGTAGACAGGCAAAGCTCACAGATGAATTGGGCAGATACGTTGCAATGACTTTCCGCGACTCAGTTACCGATAGGCTACGACCCTGTGTGAATAACCTTGAAATAAAAAGAAAAATACATGCACAGTTATTTTACTATTTGCACTGCAAGTTGGAAAGTGCGAGGTAGCAAAGAAACGGCAGTAAGAAGCTTCGCATAACGTAATAAATTTCCAGACAGGTACACAGCTGTTCTTTCAAGAGGTAGGACGGCACGTGATTAGGTTGTGGATAGTCTGCAACAGGTGTTATCACCAGATTTCCAAGTGTTGTTTTTTTTTTTTTTGATTGGCAGAAGATACCCAGAGAGCAGTGACAAATGCCAAGCAGACCCAACAGACGTAAAGAGAAGCTTCGTGAAGCGGATAATTATTTCGTAGGACTAAGTGCGATGCGCCCGATTGTCATTATTATTCTACTTTGCGACGTACGACCTTATGCAACATTCATGTTGATGCACTATAACCGTTCGCTAGTTACGCCGAAATAGAGGGATCGGATTATTCGTGGGTACATAATGTCAAAACCAAACGTCTGCGCTGTCATACTGCAAAGTCGTCATGTATGATACATATCGACAGAAAAATGGCTGTGCGCGAAGAGAAGCGTGGCAAATAAATGCAAGACTCGTGCGCATCTCGTGCCACAGCGGCTCATACCCATTCCGCATCGACCAAGAATGGGCTATATGCCAAAATACAATCAACTGGAGTAATCAAGACCATCTGTTGAATTTCATGCACTATCTTATTAAGAGATCCGCGTGTTCTAGTGGTACATAGATGTGAGCGGACATAATACCTGCAGGTTTCATGTCGCAGTTAGGCAGCACAGAAGTGGCTCACAGACACAGCTTCATATGTGGAAATTCCGTGTTATGTATAAAGCGTACTTGGGACGACACACCGAAGAACGAACGCGAAACCAGATGGAAGTAACTGGATGTGAGAAAACCTAAGTTCACCCACCGCAGTTGATCAATTTCTATGCAGCGTTTCGCGACTGAGCTGTTGGTCGCGCGTTCAACCCCTGCAGCAGTCGCCGTATTTTTACGGGTACGAAAAACAATAGCGCAAGTGCGTACCTATTTATATGAAAATTCAATAAACCTAAATGCTCAATATAGCCCGCCCTGCACTATTCATAGTCACTTTGAGTTTTTATAACGTAAAACTATTCAACTGCAACTTGACCTAGCATATGTAGCGTATGAGTTGTCGGTGGTGGCGTTTAAATGCCAGCTATCGTTGCTTTGGACCCATTTTACTTTCCATCCCCTTTTCCTGCGCATTGAGGGATGATGAACTCCAGCTATTACGACAACGCCCAAGCATGCAGTGCTCGAATACACACCTTACAAAAAGTTTTATTGATAAACTATTCAAATAGCGTTGGTTAATGTTGAGAATTGTACTGAAGAGTCATTGGTCTGTCCGTTGATATATAATTGAGTTGAATGTAGACACTGCATCGATATTGGTCACCGAAATATCATTGAAAGTCTGATGAGCAAGTAGTGATCTAATTGTCTTCGAGTTATTACTGAAAGTGCGTTGTGCATAGAAAATTCACTGTTAGGCCTTTGCTGAATAGGTATTGAGTTAAAATTGAAATTGGAGAAGCACTAAAATTTATATGCTTACACTTTTCATACGTCGAATAAGAAAGAATGGCAATGCCCTCTCATGTGTGTTTTACGTACTTGACATGTTTGAACACCTATATCTTTTTTCTAGGAGGCGCCCCTTCATCTCCAGGCGGCAAACAAAGGCTATTTATTGCAAGAATAAACGCGTTATAAGCACACATTCCACATGTCACGCACATTGATCCATAAATATACAGCCGCCAACAACAATAAACCGTAACATAGCCGCGCATGCACATTGCATATGCAACCGCCTTACCACGAAGCGCACCGAGAAACTTGGGCATACATTTCCGACCTTCTAAGTTTCAGCGAAAGTTTGACGTTTCTTCTAAACTGTACGTTTAATAATTACACTAGAGATACAATGATACACTCATTTTCTATCAATCGCTATGGCACATGGCCCTGTTAATCTAAAGGAACATAATACTGGGCGGTGCAGTTACAGAAATCCTTCATTACGTGACCACCATTAATGACATTATTTGGCGAGAAACTATGTAGGGGGCCGAGTTAAGGTGCGTTACATTGGTTCGTAGTTAGGGAACCCAAGGAAGCTTGCGCAGAATTTTTGGGGTGCGACTGCACAGGAATGTGGGTGTGGGCCTCCTCCAAAATTGACTTTGCCGGACTCTAGCTCACGGCCACGAAAGTACAGTGAAAAACCAGCGGAATATTAATGGCTTTACAGTGGGAAAGTTATGGTATTCGTAGTAACGGAAATTTGTATAAGCTCAAGCTCATTGCGTGCTGCACATCCAAAGCATACAAGCTGAATCAATGAGCGCTCGACAATTTCGCAATGAAAATTCAACACACGTATAGTTTCACAAGGGACGAGTGTTCAAAGGAGCCGCATTCTCCGCGATAAAATTTCAGATCTCGGCTCGCAGAACCATCATTCGGGCCATGCTACTATATGCGGATGCGTGCCTGTGTGCCTAAGTCAGTAGGAATGCCTGTCATATCTGTGCTGTTGAAAAGTTTCCACCGACTTTCACATATCCGCACAATTAAATATGCTGAACTATCATAAGAATGAATCGACAAATAATCAATACTATATTCAGTGCGTACTTTTCGTTGAAAAGAATCAACGGTATTTTCGTTGTGTATTTTCTGAAGTAAATCAACGACCTTTGAAAAAATCGTTGAAGATTTATTGAATCATCCAATCCCCCATCATTTCTCAGCAATCAATAGCCGTATTTGTAAGTGATATACCCTTGCCCAATTCAGGCATATCAAATACCGCGTGGATAAATCTAGGCTCTCACCTTCACGCGAAGACATCACCAGTGAGCGAAATATCAGATTACTTCTCGACCCATGTTCGTGAAACACGCCGTTTCACGAACATGGGAACATTATCAGTTCATATGATAACGACGCAACAGTGTCACAGGGGCATTTTTGCTGCGGATACCTGTTGGTATGCACGGAAGCTGAGGTTTGAGAGTTTAGAAAGAAGCTGTATGTACAAATAATAAACTGTAGATCTGGTTAATTGGTTTCAAGCCAAACTTGGAGTCTCTATACGCCGATGATGTGCTCATCGGGGCTTTCAGGTCCTTTAGCATTGACCGAGCTCTAGGAAATTAAAGATAATTAAATTCTGGTGATACGTACCAAGGCAAAACATTTTTTGATGTTTTTTTATTGTGCACCGAAGTCTAAATACATGGAGTTCTTGCATTTTCCCCCCACATATATGATTTCGCCCCCATCGACAACCGAACCCACGTTCTCACGCTCATAACCCCAGCTTCCACACTTCTCGAAATGATTTTTTTTCCCAATGTTAACTAAGAAAGAGGTGAGCTGACGCAGTGCAATACACAAACATCTCAGCCAGAGCATCGCACACGTTAAGCACCCTAAAAGCGGCCAGTGCTACGCAGACGCTGTCCGGAAACGGCTGCTGCCTGAAAACTTTATGGACCGATTTAGGATGTCCATGGGATGTCGGGACGGCTGATTATGCGAAACATGCTGGAGATTTATCGCGACGTATTTCGGCTGTCTACGTTCCTTCCTGTCTGCGTAGGCCGTTTATAGAACACAGTGCCTACACTTCACGTCTTATCTAGCACCATATGTCTATGTCACTGACCGGATTAAAAGCGGTGTCAGTGGACTTGGCAGCAAAAGCAGCATTGAAAAAGACGTGCACGCCGTAATAAGTGCGAGCCACCGAGGTAGGAGAGGGATGCTTATACGCGACGACCTAGAGCAGACAATGCTCGCCGACGCTGTCTGTCCCGATGTCATTTATCGGCCGCCGTGTTTCGACAACGCTTTTCGGCCCGGTCGCCGGAAACGCAGCAGAACCGGATTGCAGCCTCGCAAGGGCAGAGCGGACAATGTGAACGATGCCACGCGACGTGGAATCATCTTTTGTGCCTTCGGAGCGGGTGCTCGGGGCTAATTTACGGATTCCGGAAAACGGCCCGATATCTTTCCGCCGCCGAGCGATACGGCGGCCTCGAGCGTCCCGCATTACAAGTGCCACCTAACGATGTCGGGAGGATGTGAAGCGCTTTTCTTGCTGTTTTTTTCCCCTTATACACGCTATACCGATTTTCAGCTGGTGTGCGTCATTCTGTCATCGTTTCTCCTGCGAGAGATGGTGAGGCAGAAATGGCTGGCCGCCGGTGTGGGTGCACAGTAAACGCCAAGATACTGTGCCCCGGCGTGGAAGCCTCCACCTTGATGGCATATACCCTACGCTCCTTGGCCTTGCCCTGCGGCGCATTGCAGATGGGCAAGAGCAGTGGAAGAGTGTTTTTGTTTTCTTTATTTATTTTTTTCTAACCAGATAGCGTAAGTAGTACTTGATGGATCTCCAGTGTAAAAAGAGGGAAGAAAAAAATAGAAATAAAGAAGTGCGACTGCGAATCACGCTCTTGATACGGGAGCACCCAACATTAGCTTATTGACGTCCTCTGAACTTCGTGTCCCAGACAACTTGATCAGGGGCTATATTTTTCCGATGCGTTATAAGAGGAGAGTGGCTAATCACACGCTGATTCCCCGCGCTTTGGAGCAAGCCACTCCGTTTTTTTCTGCAGCTACACGACTCTGCATATATGTACAAGAGTAAACAGACTGTCATATATTTCAGCGTACAGTGATATTTTTTGACGTGTACACAGAACGCGTAAATAATTTTCGCGTAATCGGCGCTAGAGGGTTCATGTATGGGTGTTGTTAAAATAATTTCCCATAAAGAAAATCCTGTTTTAAGTCAGTTTTTAAAGTGCTAGTCATTATCAGTGCAACTGTTAAAGTTCGTTTATGAAGCAATAAAAAAAAATCAGGTCATTTGTACGAGGAGGAGAATGGGAGTTATTGAGATAAGATAGAGAAGAATAGAGAGAGAGAGAGAGAGAAATATTATTTTGACAATAGAAAAGTGAAAAGGTCCGTGGAACATGCGCACTAGCTTTAGTGAGATGCAAACAACAGCCGCACGTGCCACGTAGCTCCCGTGTTAAATGCGAAGCATTTCTTGGCGAACTTGAGCAACTTTTACCGTATATACCTATCTATCTATTTAGTTACGTCTCGGGGCTCTCCTGGTCGTCTTGTTCACCCTATATAGGCACCCGGCAATGCAGTTTGCTTGTACACGCGTCGCCGTCTAGCAGCGGCGATGAGAACCCTCGAGTAGGCCCTTCGCGCTACTTCACGCGCACACAGCGCGCACAGCGAAGAGCACTGCAGCGCGCGGTTTTTCAGTGGATTCGCCGCAGCCTTAAGGATAGTCACAACAGAGAAGGGGGTGTCGGCATCATGATGTATCGCTTCCCATCAAGGCCGTGGGAAGCAACTCGGCGGCAGAAGTGGATCGCCGCTGTTCGGCGCGTCAAGTGTCGCCCTTGCGAATTTTTGTTAAACAGAACAAAAACAACAGCGGGAAGCATTCGTGAAACGCACGGCAACGTTACAACTGCTCAAAAGCTTGTGTTCAGCTTGCCTCGCTCAAGAACACGGACAGGGTGGACAGGGGTTGTCACTCGCGAAACCTGTAACTTTGTAAGAGCTCCGCGCTGAGGCTTCTGACGCACGGCGCATTTTTCCACGCATTTATTAGTCAACGTGCCGTGGCTCTCCTTTGTGCGCCAGAACGATGACTCGACTGCTGGAACGGGTTCATTAATGCGGATGCTTTGTCGCGCTTAGTACAACAGAAATAAGGCTCCGCATAACACGTCGAGTATCCGCAAATCAGCGTTTCACTCGCGTACATTAGCACACACTTGTTCTGTCTCGCGTTGTTGTCAGCTGATTGCTCGAGCACACGTCGACTATTCGCAAATTAGCGTTTCGTTCGCGCACACTTGCACACGTTCTCGCTTCTTTAACACCATACACATGGTCGTTGTACTAGAGTGCGCGTCCTTTCTCAAGAGTCGGTGGTCGAAAGTGGGCATCGATGTTTTCAATCGCCTTAAAACCGCTATACAGAACCACCGACATGCTTCAAAAGAGCGCCAACTCCCGCCATACACTGTAGAAATGGCTACCAGCCAGAGAGTCGGCGCGTTGGTCGCCTCGGCGTTTCGCGGAATCGACACGGTGGCGCTGACGGCTGCGCCGATCGCTGCGCCACCTAACCATTGACGGTTGCCTAACCATTGACGGTTGACCAAAGTTTGGATGGTGTGGTGCGAATGTATGACGAATAATAATTATTGATCATTAGGTCGCTAACATGATGTACTCGTCAGGTACGTCACGGTGGCTCAAACCCGTAGCGCTCGGTCCGTGTTATCCTGGTATGCGCCACAAGTGTTCGAATTTTATTACAGCTAGCTCATGCCAATCTCGGGCCAACTGAAGTAGACATTTAATATGTCTTTACAACTCAGTTAAAAAAACAACAACAAATGCATGCCGTCTGTCGTAGCATGGGACTGAAATGTAGAAAAATGTAAACGTAACAAGCACACACGAACGCGCTGTAATATCCGAAGGCAGCCTACCAAGCGGACGGTGGGCATCGAACCCGGGCCCTCGGGGTGCCAAGCCAGCGCGCTACTGCTAGGATACGGCGGCTACTCCCACTCGGTAAATACAGTAAACAAGCCTAATGCACCAGCTGTTGTGATTATTGCTCGTTGTGTAACGTCAAGTGCTCTTCCTATGTATCTTAAGCGCTATCTAAGCAATGTAATAAACGATACATATGTTCTGCTATTACTCGGCATGCGTCTGTCCAATCTCGCTCGATCCCGTAGGAATACTTAAACAAGGAAGCTCATGATACGCACATCAGCGCTCTGTAGTCTGCATTTTTGTTCGACAAAATAGGTGTCTGTGCTGTGCACTGAAGCGAGTGTCAACGTTACATCGTACTATGAGCTACCATTCATTCGCCACGGTGCCGTCGAGTTTTTTGTTTAGCCAATGTTAAGCATAGACCTATACTTAGGAACTTTGCACAAAGACATTTATTCTGTTTGTAACACTTTGCTGAATTCCTAAACATTCTTCATAGGAAGTTTTCTCGCTGATCGCTTCGCATGACACCGATTCCCACAGAGCGTGGGATCTGCATGATTTTTTTATTACTTTGGGTCGCATTAGAAATCAGTGAGGGGCACGAAGGGAGAAATACATATATATGGGAGTTGAGCGGAAAGCGGAGAGGTTAGACTAGACTAGGACTTCGTGCTTGCTGCCCTGCCTTGGGGGAGGGTAAGGGAAGATAGATCGTACTATGAGCTACCATTCATTCGCCACGGTGTCGTCGAGTTTTTTTGTTTAGCCAATGTTAGAAGATAAAGGAGCCGAGAGAGAAAGAAAGGTAAACACACACACACACATAAACACGACAGAGTTACAGCTGCTCAGCGAGGCCCGTTTCTCGTAGGAAGTTCAGCAGTGCCTTCAGGGCTTTCGGATTTGAAAGTCGATCGTTCCGCCATTCCAACGCTGACTGTTCGGACAGCGGGCGGCCCTCGAGGCGCGATAGTTCTGTTGCGAGCGGCTGTCGTTGGGAGCTGTACCGAGGACGGTCACAGAGGATGTGCGCGATGTATTTTTCACTGCCACAGTAGTCGCAGACAGCACTTTCTGGCATTCCGACGTGGCAAGCAAAGCTTTTTGTAAAACATACTCCAAGCCACACGCGGCAAACGACGGTCGTCTCGGATAGGGGAAGTCTTGCAGGGATCTGAAGTCGGTGTGACCGTGACGGGTATATAAGCGGAGAAGGCGGGTGTGTTGATAACCAGGCATGTTCCCCGTCGACTCTGCGACAGCACGTGCGAGCGAACGGATCTTTGTCGCCGCGTCAGTTCTCAAAAGTGGAATTACTTCCTGCAGGCTATTTTCACGTGCATTTTTAGCAGCAGCATCAGCACATTTAAGGACATGATGAAGCCGCCACTAGAAGAACATACACACAAAGGCAGAAAACACAGCAACAGGACAAGCGGCACTTCCAGCTGAATAGGTGTGGGTGTATCCCAGGAATAAATAGTCAAGATACATGCGCAGTCTCTTCACAAGCCTACGTTATCCAGCGGTCAAACAATCTCTTCTCCGAATCATACAAAGATATGGACGTATCGCTGACACAACTTGTCCCTTTCTTTTTTATGTAATATGCTTCCATGAGCTCTCGCGCAGTTTGATTTTTGCTCCTGCCTAAAATCCTGATCTCTTTAAAACGTGGATGGCATGTGCAGCTCTTGCTGTGCATTGGCAAATGCGCCAAGCCATCTTTCATTAGATTTAGTTCGTGCTCCCTAGCTCGTTCGTTTATACAGCGTCCCGTTTGGCCGATGTACGAGTTACCACAGGAAATGGGAATTTCATATACCACGCCTATGACACACCTACCATAGGTCGTGTCGTGTTGCTTGCCACAACCAATTGCCGGCTAGTCTCCTCGCGAGTGGTTCTCGGGCACAACTGAGCCAGCTTGGCGGGTGCAGAAAAGGCAATCAGTACCTTATACCGGCCTGCAACCTTTTTCAAGTTATGGGAGACCCTATGTAGATAGGGAATCACTGCAGGTGTTACGATTCTGGTTTCTTCAGGTCCCCCTGCGGTACCTCTCGTAGCTTTACCTTTTACTTTCCGTAAAAGCGCTTCGGAGACTGCAGTCAGTAACGAGTCAGGGAAGCTAGCAGCTTTCAGTCGCTTGATCTGATTGTCAAATGAGCTTTGCATCATGTGCGTGCACGATTTGTCGAGAGCAGACCCCAGGCAGAGCATAGCAATACTACGCTTGACAGTTTTAGAGTGGCGGGAATCATACGGCATTGCCCCTTTATTGGCACGTGGAAAGTATTGCCAACACGTTCTCCCGTCATGAAATGAGATACTTAAATCTAAAAACTGTAGGGTGTTACCCTGAGGCAATTCTTTTGTAAACGTCAGCCCTTTACCATGAATCTTACAAATCTTTAAAATATCGCAGCGATGCAAGGAGCCTTGTCCGTTAAAAACAATAAAAAAAATCGTCCACATATCTAAAGGTCTTCACAATGTTTAAAGTGGCGTCCACTCTAAAAGCTTCATCGAGTGAACAATCTAACGTAGGCTCGTGAAGAGACTGCGCATGTATCTTGACTATTTATTCCTGGGATACACCCAGACCTATTCAGTTGGAAGGGCCGCTTGTCCTGTTGCTGTGTTTTCTACCTTTATGTGTATGTTCTTCTAGTGGCGGCTTCATCATGTTCTTAAGTAAACACCAACTAGGCCAGCAAGCTGTGTTGTTAAAATCAGCACATTTATTGCCCATGATGCCGCAGCGGCCTGGAACCCACTGAAAATGTTATATCATGCCCTCATTCGGTTAAGTGACGATATGTTGTTCTGATTTACAGAAGTATAGCTGGTCTCCTCACGAGGTAGCGCGGTTAAAAGACACTGCAGGGCTGACTTCGAATCAATAAATATGCCCCATTTAAGTGGTGGTTCTCGCGGGATCTTGCGAAGTGCACTGCGGGGTGCCGCAAGTTGCACAGCAGTCGACGTGGTCGAGTGCGATGTCCTAAGCTGAATTCCTTCTCCTTTTGAGGGGAATGCAACAGCTCCGTCAGATCCTCCAGCGGATGTCGAGCCATCAGTATAAAGCAGGAGATGTAGCTGGAGCCTCGTGTAGCATAACCAGAGAGAGCTGCTTCAAAGCTGCTGACGAGAGCTCGGCTTTCGTCCGAATGCCTGGAACTGTTAGTCGGAGTTTCGGTCGGCGCAGACACCAAGGAGACGTGAGTATCTCGCAGTAGGCTTGTAGTAGCCTGTTGGGAGGAGCAGACGGTGTGTCAATGTCCTTATGGAAGCGAGGTGAGGTGGTGGGCGGGAGCACGAGTTACATGTCTAACGTGTGTTCTGAGCACTTCCAACTTGATATTCATGTCGGTAGGATTGATCCTTTGTAATTGCAATGGTGTCCAGAGCGGCACTAAGCAGAGTCCAATATTTTTGGTATTGGATAAGTCTTAGTACGAGTTAAAGGAGTTCTACCCAAAAGCGTGCTTCTTGTTCGCCCAGCTCTGCTATAACCTCGTTATAACGAGATGGGCTATAACGAAATAACAGGTATAATGAGCAAGTTGTGATACCCTTCGAAAATCCGAACAGAAACAAGCGTATTTCAAACTTCGTGTTAACGAGGTAAAATTCGCATCTTGCGGGATATAACGAACAAACTTTGTTAGGAGACAAAATTTTGAGCCAGCGTCGCGACAGTGCGAAGCGCGGATTTGAGTGCGCAACGCGACAAGTATATTTAGCAGTTCGAAACTGTATCTATCAGTGCGTCAGCGCTGTTGTGGTCGGGGGTTTAGGACCAGTATTTACGACTTCTGGTTACTTAACGAGTACGTAGATTACGCTACATGAACTTTTTAACAAGGAAGTGTTTTATGCCGGGGTCCACCACTACCCCATACGTCACTACCGTAACGGATATGATGCAGTGAAGTAAACATGTAAGAACAATAAAGAAAAACACTCAGAAAAGCGTCCGCTGATGCTCTGGGAGTCGAACTCATAGCCCCTCTCGCCACGACGAAAAGTGTCCGGAACGCTACCACTGCGCTAACACCGCACATGCTCTGTGCTCAGCACGCGCATATTGCCTGGAACAGTGCCGCCATCCAGGAGAGGCAAAGTGAATTATTGCAGCTTTACTTCGCCTCTCCTGGATGGTGGCACCATTCCAGGTGCGTTCCAAAGTCCGCCTCGACGAACGCGTGTAGAGCCGCGTTCGTATACAGCTTTGAGGGTATATGCGCCGATAGCGCAGTGGTAGGGCACCGGTAACCTTTCTTCGTGGGTGGCGTTTTCCCGCCGACCGCTCTTCGAGCGCGATGGGAACAAGAAAACTGCTGCGTTAGGCGCCAGAGCACGACAACGACGTGGACGGGTTAATGTGGCGCAAGTAAATATATCATTGATACCTTTGTCGCGCGGCATTTACGACTGTGTCCAGTCAGTACGTAAACTGCTTCAGTTGCCAGAAAGGGTTGTTCCCTTGATGTTATGGAGGCGATGCGTGAACGGGGGTTCATCCACGTCAAACGGTGCCGTACCAGCGAAGCACCGATAGCAATGGCGAAGTTCACCTCGATGTAACAATAGACATTCAACTGCTTATGCGAAGAGTAATTTTACATTCGTGTTATACCGATTTCTTTGACAGATTGATGAGCCCCATTTTTTTTTTTTATGAGAACGCGGTCACCTTGGTCGGAAGTCGATATCGTGAGCTCATACTTAGCCGTCAAACGATATAGTTACTGAGCCAAGACACAGTATGCAGAGGTAAAAGTGTAAGCATGTACAGGCGCACAAAACAAAATTTTGGAAGGCAGTGCACGGAACACTATTAACGGGCACCAAGGTCACTGCGGTTGAACAGCGGCGTTTCCAGATTTTGCTACTGTCGGAATAAGATCACCTCTGTCGGACAAGCGAACAGCCATGAAGTCGATCTCAGTGAGGTGTGAAAACTAGAGAGATCGAGGAAAGATCTGAGGCCCCGCAGACGGAGCGCAACTCAGCAGGGCACACGAACGGGCTGCTTACTGCTCGGAGCACTATATTTTCGATCAGCGATTCCAACAAACAAACAAACAAACAAACAAACAAACGAACGAACGAACGAACGAACGAACGAACCGACAGACAGACAGACAGACAGACAGACAGACAGACAGACAGACAGACAGACAGACAGACAGACAGACAGACAGACAGACAGGTAAGTCGTGCCCTACGATGCCCACGATTAATTGCTGAAAACTTCACTATCAGCGACGGTTGTCTAAGTTCGTCAAATATTTACGCCAGCGTTTATAAACAGACACACATGCACTTTATACACACAACGTATGCTGAACGGGCTAAGAACGACGTAGCTAGCGTTTTGCTGGACACATGGACGAATGAAAGTTTTTTTTTTTCTTGCTATGATACGATTACGGTGCTTTACTTCAAATTCAAGCGGCTTGAGGATAATTTCCGGTCTTTTTTTACTATAAAATTAGCACTTAAACTACATTAAACGGGGCTTGTGGCACACATTAGCGCACGCGCGAACGCACGTAGACACACATATGCACATGCAGCACGCACAAGGGCGTCCGCAGAACTTTTTGCAGGGAGAAGCATCGGTCAAAATCTAAAGGGGGGAGGCGGGGTATGTGTCTAAACAAGGTGCACAAATGCACCATAGGCATAGTATATGCGTCTAAACCCCTCCACCCCTTTCCAGACGTCTATGCGCACGCAGCTCTGCTTGCTTAATTGACCATTAATTACCAACTAACTATCCGCAAGAAGCACCTTTAATGTGTTGGCAGATGTAAAATTTTATTTCAATGACTAAGTCTCGAAGGTTTTATGTTCAACAGTTTTCGTACAAGGTAACGGTGGAACGTAATTTTGTTTGAAATTCGCAGTGCTTTACTAGAGAAAAAAGACTTTACTACGCATCCAAATGAACTAGCCGGCGAATGTGCGCTAGTGAATCTTGTGCCAGGTGCGCTGATAAAATTACCCCTGTACCAAGCAGGGGACCATATATAGGATCATTTAAAGATAACCTACTAGCCTAGTGTCTCATATGTAGGTATTATATTAACTTACAAAGGTGGTAAAAACTGGATTCATGCACAAGATTCATGTATGTATAAGAAGAAGGCGTAAAACCACGAAACGCCTCGTATAATAATTCTCATTGAGGCAAATGATAAGAATACGACCTGACGGGTGCATACTGTACAGCGACTGCACCCTTGCCTTATCTTTATAGCTTAGTTGCTTGGTTTTCATTTTGGTGCTCCAAACACCGATATCAGTTCGTTAGCATTGACCCAGTTGTTTCTGGGAAAACATTGTACCAGTAGTTCGGAGACAAATTTATTTCCCTTCGTGAGTAACGTTTTGCATTGTTAATGTTTCCTTGCTCTCTGTACATGTCGCAGTTTGCTTGGGTCCTAACTCCCCACGTTGCGAACAGTCCTGACTTAAAAAGACTTTTTGGTAATACGAGCCCGAACGTTGAAGTGTATAGGACAACGAATTAAGTGCTGGGAACCAAACAGCACATTTGACGGGCAACGTAGCACGGCAATGGCATACAGCTATGCTGCGATGGTTCACACTATTACGAGCCATCACAACGAGAGTAATAGGTGGAATTCTACAATGTTTCGCTGTCATGCAAGAGTGACACCCGCTCACCCATTAGTTAGTACAGCAGAGGCATAATTAAGACACGTTAGGTTTATTCTGCGCACCATGCACTAGCCAGACGCGCTCTTTTGCGGCAAAGAAAAAGCTCGCGTTCCATGGCTCGTGACGTTATAACACGACCCGAAATACAAGCATGCCGACCCGCAGCGCACGCGTTTGCCGAACGACCACTTCCGAGTGAAAGCAATTAAAAATCTCGGTACGCGTTCTGCCAAGTTCGAAGCGGTGGTACTACACTTTTCTTTCCCCTCCCTCTCACGGTCCTTCTTGCTTTTCCGTGCCCACATTTTCTTTGTCTCTTCCACCCTCTCGATCAAGTTCTTGACCGAGTGAAGGAATTCCCGTGTCCGCGTGAGGGTCGGCGGCTCGAAAGGTGTGCGGGCGCCTGCATATATAGAGCCGCTTCGATTTCAATTTCGCCCCGTCGGACGTTAATTTCCGAATCCGGGTCCGCGTCGAGATGGGAAGAAGGCCGTGTTTTCGAAAATGGGAACGTAAATGAAGGAAAATGAAATGAATACAGGGAGCGTCCACGCATGGCGCTCGCTCGCTCGTGCATTGATCAGCGAGACCTTTTGAGAGCGTATACGGGGGACGAGCGCCGGCCGCACTGTATACAGTATACGATACCGTGTCGGGTGCGTGCCACCATGCGGCTGGGTTGTGCCGAAAGCGCGGTGCCGGCGCTTCCCTTTGATCGAGAACTCGTTCGGCCGCGCAGAGCGGACATCAAATTCCGGAAGCGGGAAACGGCGTGTCCCTCTCTCCGACTCCGCAGCATGGGCGTAGCGCGCGCGCGCTGCCATTGATTATATAATGGGACGCGCATCTTTCCGGCGCCGCGAAACGCCGCGGGGACCACAAACCGGGCTTGTACTCGCGGCACCGCAAAACGTTTCCTGTTCTATACCTCGCTTTTCTCTCTCTTTTTTTTTCTCCCTCTTTTCTTTACTTACTCCCTTTCGCTATCGTTGCGACTGTATAGCACTCAATTGGCCGTTTCTATACGCGACGCTACGAGTTGCCGAGCGTGAGCATTTAGCGCTACTTGTGTTTGCATATTTGTGTCGAGCGGAACGTCGAAATGGCCTTGTCGATTGCTCGACACACTTTCTGGCAGCGCTCTGTGCTGTACGCGTGTTGGGGCTGCTCGGTAATCGTGGATCTGTTTATACCTCGAGCTACGAGAAGCCGTGCTTCTCGAAAATGTGCGTACGTGTTCAAACAGTGAGGCCAAGAAAGGAATATGGGAAATAAATCGTAGTTTTTAGCTGTATAGGGCAGCAATTATGGCACATATGGGAGGGAATTGAAGTGGACGATAAAACACACCTGTCGTTTTTATGGGGAGCGAAGCTACGATCTTCGGATAATGCGTCCGATGTTCTACCAAAGCTACGACGACTGCCATTCCCCCGTCCCCTTCTATTGGGTGTTTGCGTAAATTTAATGCTGGGAGTGTTAGTGATCGCCATTCGTAGCTATCATCATATTCATATTCACTGCAGGATGAAAGCCTCTAGCAATGATCACGATTTTGCCCTGTTGATACCGTGTCCTGCGCAAGATGTTTCCATTTTATGACTGCAAACCTATTAATACCATCGTTCCACCTAACTCGATTCTCAACAAACCGTATACAAAAAAAAAGAGAAAGAAAAGGAAAGAAAGAAAGAAAGAAAGAAAGAAAGAAAGAAAGAAAGAAAGAAGGAAAGAAAGAAAGAAAGAAAGAAAGAAAGAAAGAAAGAAAGAAGGAAAGAAAGAAAGAAAGAAAGAAAGAAAGAAAGAAAGAAAGAAAGAAAGAAAGAAAGAAAGGGTACATGTGTAGACAGTCACTGACCAGGAGCACGAAAAGAAACTGCGTATGTGCGGAAAGGGGCAGCTAAGTGCGAGAAAAATGACGTTTCTTATAGAAGCATGTGCGTCGCAAAACAGGCGAAATTGAAACCACGAAGAACATATAAAGAAGCAACACATTTTGATCCAGGAACGAATGTATTTTGACGTGATGTGTTCTCTTTTTAGGGGCGAAGCTCCTTAAGGTTTGGGTCTGTCCGTCCGTTGTAGTAGCGCGTTACCTACGAGAAACGCGCTACTAGGAGGGCGCGTGTGGGAACGCGCTAGGGCGCGTGTGGGAGGCGCTCCCTCGGCGCGTGCCTCCCGGCGTGAGAGCTCTCTCACTCTTCCATCTGCTGTCTTGTGAGAGAGAGAGAGACAGAGAGAGCGAAAGGCGCGCGTTGACTATGGAAACGCTCTTTCTTCGATGAACGCGCTACCAGCTGCAAAGAAGGAGAACGCGCCCTCACCCGCGAGAGACAAGCTTGACGCAGGCAGCGTCTTCTAGCGAGTTTCTTGATTGAAAAATACCGACTGCTCGCGCTGGAGAACCGTTCACCGGCCACCCATATATATATATATATATATTATATATATATATATATATATATATATATATATATATATATATATATATATATATATATATAGGCACTGGATCTTGACTTGCAATGAAGTGCCGGTGGGAGATTTCACTTGTGCGTAGTTGAATCATAAGGATTCGTAGCGTGCGCGTTAACTAAATTAATCCGGAACTCGGCACGATCTACGATGAACCTCCGGAGCTTCGCCCACTCATCATCATTCATTCCGTGGATATTCTGTGATTTTTTTTATCGCTTTAATGTTTTCTTAGCTAGAGCAGCAGGCAACATGTAATGGACTTTTCCGATCCACCATCGATGTGTAAGGATTCCTTCCGTTATCTGTTCCCTGCAATAACGCAGCATCGTCATTCTTTCCCCCGCTATCGGGTGACACCACATACAATGCGCAAGCAAGTGCGCCCCCCCCCCCCCCCCGAGTTCAAAAAAAAAAAAAAGCACAACCACAGATGACCTTGAACAACTTCGAAATTGAACAACTAGTGGTAAGCTGATCGGGAGCGGAACAAGAAATAGCCAATGACACTCGTTGCCCCTACATGGATGCGGATCCGAAGGTCGCTAGATCGAATCCCGGTAGCGGCAGCTGCATTTCGATGGAGGCGAAATGTTGAGCCCTGTGTACTGTGCGATTTCAGTGCACGTTAAAGAACCCCAGTTGGTCAAAATTTCCGGAGCCTTCCCCTACGGTGTCTCTCATAATCAGATCGTGGTTTTGGGACGTAAAACCCCAAAAATCAATCAATGACACTCTTTACTATTGTGAATGGTTGATTGATTTATGGGGTTTTACGTCCCAAAACCAGCTGTGATTATGAGAGACGCCGTAGTGGAAGGCTCCGGAAATTTCGACCGACTGGAGTTCTTTAACGTGCACTGACATCGCACAGTACACAGGGCTCGACATTTCGCCTCTATCGAAATGTAGCCGCTGCGGCCTGGGATTCGATCCCGCGATGCTCCTATTGTAAATGGGTGACCCCCCGAAAATTTCAAATGTGGCTGATAAAAAAAAAAAAGACGGATCTGTGCTCCTTTAACATTAACCATTATTCTCATTTAGTTATATGTTAACAATCGGACTTGTATTCCCGAAAGCTTGCTTGCGCAATGAGGACGTCCGCTCACAGACTGATGTTTGAATTCCTGTCGCTAGTGTGAGCAGTACCGAGGGGTAATAGCAATAAAATGACGTCGTGGTGGACGATTTCGATCCCCGATAGCAATTACGCGATTGATATTGTCAATTGCGACCGTGATTATATCGCCCAGATGACGGTAACGTAGAATAAACATATCCGCAGCAATTCGCACGATACTCGTCCTCTCAGGTAAGATAAACGTTGTGGCTACTGGCCAATTCGGGTCTATACTTATCGGGGCGTCTGCCCAATCGCGACGTCAGGCAGTGCTGTATCGCCGTTGTAGCGTGCCCTAGACAACACCTGCGTGCGAAAACCTGTTATCTTTAAATATTCTTTTCCGTCGTTTCGTTTCATATCACCTGCGGCAGCGATTTCTGCCGATAACGAAGACTTGGCATCATGCCGTGTCAGTGATGAAGGGCAAAAAGATACGGAAACGAAAAAGATCATTACACAACGCGGTGAAATTTACAGAATTACAAACTGCGGCAATTTCTTCGCAAACTTTCCACAATTACGTGCATTGTGGAACCAAATATGCGGGGCAGTCCAAGCTTAAAGAAAAAGAAAAAGCAGACACTCATACAGTATATAACGCGTTTTGTGATCCTGTATCTCTTCTGGCCAGCGGTACTGCGTTTGTGCATCAGTGACTCGGCTCTATATAAACCAAAGCACACTTTGGCAAACGTTAGCTGGGAAACCCTATACATGAAGCCTCTGTTCATATAGCTCTTTTTTTTTCTTAGTTCCTTGTACCCACAAGATAACAGGAATAGAGAAAATCCCCTGTATGTGGAAGACAGAAGGAATGGAAGATTGGAGGGATCGTTGGAGGCGGAGTAAATTCTACGTGTGCATGCATGCATGGAAGAATTGTCCAGAAATGGGCCGAAAGACATGTTCACAAACGTTTTTGTTCACAACATCTGATTGGCGGTTCATCCTTTCAAACGAAAAGTTTGCCATATAACGATCATCGGCGCATAAATCAATTAACCGCAATGTCTGTTTTGTTAATGCTGTCACTCTTCCTCTTATAACACTGAATTTATCTTTTTCCGCATTTTTTGCCATTATTTAATTTTAATTTTCACAAGAAGCGATCGTCCATTCATCACGGTGTAAGGCACTCACTGGGTCAGCTGCTATACGGAACTGTAGGATCGAAAAAAAAAAAGAAAATCTCTGAAAAATTACGGTCTCAGGAAAGAAACACAGCGCACCAGACAGCGCGAGGTTTGCGCTGTAAAAATAGGATAAACTGCGCTTTCTTGCTGGAAAGTGGCTAAAGCAGTAACTAACCAGAAGCGCGTAGTTTGCACTCGGATATGGCGTTCATAATTTATGGACACCCTGCAAGCGCCAACAAATTCCGCAGCCCATCACTTTCCCGTGCTCGCACTCAGTTGGTCCACTTGGTAAAAATATGGCCAAATTTTATCGTATATGCGTTTTTACCTTCCTTTCGCCGCTCCAGTCGAGTTGCGGCCAAGAGCTGGCGCGAAAGCTATTAAAATTTTGATTGCTCGCACCATGACACGCCACTGCGCTACGCAACTATGTGTTAGGGGCAAAGTTTAACCACCTTTCCGGAAACACTTGTACTAATATCAAATAGGGCTAGTTATCTTTTTAGTACACATTGATATGCTATTTATGCCGGTGACCTACGAGATTTCCGGATGCGACGTTAAAACCCCCAAAGCGTCGCCGAGGATCGCTGAGCGTTACAAAAAGCAAACCAGCGATTACGGGCTGGGCCGCTACCGTATAAGAAACAAAATTTTGAGTAACCGCGCCCCTGTCAGCTATACAAAGAGCGCATTCAATGCAGCTTCTCTCTTCGTTCAACTCATTAGCAGACCTGTCAAGAAACCATGGCGAATTTTATCCCCTGGCTTGTCCATTGACACGACAATAATTCGAAGACAAACACCCTTCCAGCGTCGTGTAATCATATCACTTAGTTATAGTAAACCTGGCGCGCCGCATCGGCATTAATCAAACGAAGTCGGATCAATCCTATATTGATCGCATTTTCCCCTTTTTTTTTCGGCTGTCACTGTTCCTTTAAAAAATGGTTTGAATCTGTTTTCGCCCGCAGCGGTGCTTCATCTTACCGAAGTGTAACATCTGGCGTTCCATAAGGCTCCTGTCTCGGTTCATTACTCTTCCCAATTTGCATAACTTCCCTTTTTTTTTTCTTTTCAGCGTAATAATAATAAAGAAAAATGTCTCCTTCGCTATCTTTCCTCGGTTCTTTGTGTTTCTTTCTATTCTTTTGCGGACGAATCCCCCACTTCTGCCTTGAGAAAGTGAATTGACAGTCGTGCATTTGAAATTTCACGTCCAACTACTTGGTGCGCAGAAGTCATCAACGGAATCGCTGTTTGTTTCCTTTCAACTTTTCACCCCTTTTGCGTTTTGTGTGTTTAACTCCAACACGCCTTCTTGATGGTAGTTCTCTGCTGCTTTCTGCAAGGTCCCGTAGCTTCGCAGGTAGACGCAATGCATACCGCTCAAGTTCGATCATCTGCAGCAAATGAGGCTACCGGAGTCAGTATTACCTGCATGTGTGTTATGAAGGCTTGACAGCATGTTTTACTCAGTCCTTAAAATTGCAAACCCGCAATTTACTTCTAAGCCTATTTCATCATTTATTGCTTAATCGGGGAGGAAGTTTCCTTCAGCACAATAGGATTAGAATGCAGCCGGGCAACTGATACGTGCAGGTGATCGAGCTCGCCTTGCACGCCCATTGTATGGGAACGATACTTGAAGTGAAACGATAACAACGGAAGTGAATGGTACAAATATTAAACGGTAAAACAAAGCGACGTGATGCGCAGTTCCTACGATATCTCAGGACCGCGCGCATGGAGAAATACTTATGCAGCACCTTTGCTATGCAGCAAGATCACTTGATGGGATAGCATTCACTGTGTACTTGCTGCTGCACCTGTCTTTTCGGCACATATTTCTGCTGATGGTCATTTTCGAACGTATTGCGTCTGAAGGTATCTTTACCCGCTGCTTCTGTTAGCTGCCATTAGGGAGCACAGCTGGTCCGTCTTGCTCCGTGGTTTCGCGACTCTTCAGCAACCATTCTTCTAAAGGTAAACGTTGTCAAGATGCGCACACAAGATGACCTATATAATTAATAAAGATTAACACTATCGTACGCGCCACGCGTCAGTCAGTCAGTCAGTCAGTCAGTCAGTCAGTCAGTCAGTCAGTCAGTCAGACAGACAGACAGACAGACAGACAGACAGACAGACAGACAGACAGACAGACAGACAGACAGACAGAGAAGTAAATGGCTATAAGTTTGGAATGAAAAAAGGAATAAAAGAAGAGTGGTCGGAACAGCGAAAGACGGTGAACGTGTGGTCGTATTGTTTTATGGGGATTTACGTCCCAAAACCAGATATGATTATGAGAGACGCCGTAGTGCAGGGCTCCGAAAATTCTGGGGTTCTTTAACGTGCGCTGACCTTGCACAGTGCACAGGCCTCAATGTTTCGCCTTCATTGAAATGCAGCCGCCCCGCGTGTGGTCGTATGCAGACACAGCACCGTGCAGTCAGCACAAACCCCCAGATGCTTTCAAACAACACAAAACTTTCACTCTCTTCAGGGACGATGATCGGCGGGGAGAGAATTCGCGTAGTGTCTCTAAGTTCACTGGAGCATCACCTGTTCTTCTGAATGTATTGCACATTGATTCCTTCTGTGTGAGGGTTCCAGGACCATCACACAATGGGGGACCTATGTTCTCTGCCACGGCGGAGGCCGTCACCTCTGACATTGTCCTCCACTGCAGTTAGTCTGCATACTAGGGCGCGCCTGATATGTTCGGTCTTATAGATGAATCTTTGAACTGCTGTATCTCGGACTGTATCCCTGCATGGGCCTGTATACACTGATCTCTTATTCCGTGAAAACAAGAGACTATTTTGTACTACGAGGTTTCATTTTCGTGCTGAGATTGGTGCTTATCCTCTTGGAACGATTGGCAAAAAAAAAAAAAAAGAAGAGAAGACAGGAAATTGGATGGTATCGGAAAATGACATTTAACAGCAGTATAACTTTAATGGAGATTTGGAGTGGGAGCACGGAGTAAAGCAAATGAAAAATTGAAACGCGGACGCCGTGGCCGGGAACCGAACGCCCTTCCTGCATGGAGCTCAGAACGACACGTTATCTGATAAGCCACCACAGCTGGCGTGGTTAGTGGGGAGAGATTGATGTAAAACGTCCATTGGACGTTCCGCTTCGCCACGTCATACACCCGAAAACAACAACAACAAAACAAAAAACCAAGGTGGTTGTATAAATAAATTAATATGAGGGAAGTTGGAGAGATGAAGCTAAAACTGTAACGGTGAACTCCCTGAGAATGTCCTGTGCTCATGGAGAGTTCACGATCACACGCGCTCATTCATATTTCATCCACAAGAGAGCACAAGCGCGTCACTTCATCGCTGCATAGGACTAATAACAAACACTTGCCTAACTCTGTATACACTAAGAAGACTTTTAAGCATATATTTGCCTCTTGCTAGAGATGACCATTTGGCAGAAATCCGGGTAATTTTCGCATTGTAAAGGAGGGTCTGTCCAAACTTGCTAGTACAGTTTTAACACTTTTCTTTCGCTGTGCTCGGAAACAATCTCAATTTCATTACCGCGGCAGGCACTCAGGTGAAGTGCAGTGGCCAATCCCGCACAGAGAGCTGTTCGTATACGCTGCTTCCGGTCCAATGCTATGAATCAATGTAGCTAGATATGTGTCACTGGAGGCTGGCTGCTGCGTATAATTGCCTTTGTTTCATGTAACAAGATTGCTTTGATTTATCGTTGTCGAACATTTTCTCTGCATAGCAGTTCTACAGGCGCTTATCTTACAATTACAATTCGGCGCTTATCTTACAATATTGCGGATGTCCTGCAGCGATTCCACTGTGATTTTTCTTCGTGCAGGAACTGTTTCGCGAGTCTCTCGGGTTTCTCACTGGCCGTTCAATCCCATGTGACCGGCCGCCACTGAAATACACTATTACGACCCAGCGCTGGTTCATATTTCACGGTTTCTGCAAGTGCGCTGTACTTTCGATACATTTCTATAAAGCTGTTCGTGCATTCGTGGTGATTTCGAGTGCCTATTGGCTGTCGGTAAATGACCCGATCTTGTGCTCCCGTTTTATCGCAGATACATCTCTCTGGTCTATACAGAAGGATTCAATAGCGTTTGCACCTTCGACATTACAGTGCCTCCATCTTTTTGCAAAACTTAAGCAATCCCGTGAATCTCCCGTTAATAGTACCTACGAAACGACGAAAAAGACGACAAAGCAGGCGACGGATGACCCGACGACGACGTGATTAAAATGACGATGATGACAGCGCTGTGGACGCAACGATGGACGAAGAATACGACGCATTCTTCGGTGTATCGAAACACACGGACGAACGGAGCAAATAACATAAAAGTAGCACATTATATCTATACACTATGCGATAGAGATATACATGCTAAATGATGCATGGCTCACAACATGACAACGCAAGCTGCAGCACTACGGAGCCTTAAGGAAGCACGTATACACATCATACAATGCGCTTGCTTTTCATTTGTGATGTTCTCTGCCGCACGTTTCTCATGTCAAATGGAGTCGTTCGCGCCGCCACCTCCTGGTGCTAACGCTTTCGTATTTACTGATGCCTAAAAGGAAAAGTAAAGACACAATATGCAGAATGAAACTCGGCTAAAGACGAAGTTTAGGGGGAAAAAAAAAAAGCTTGTAGTGCGAGGCGCCGTCCAATTAGGCCACGAGAGCCCGTGCACGCACGGACGAGTGCTCAACGTCGCGAATGAGCAAGGCCATCCCGGGATCGCAGTAGTTACGGCTTTGGTTACTATCCCTTAACCCCTTCCTCCCTATACAGATTGTAAAACTGAACGTCTGTCCGACTGATCTCCCTATCTTTTTTTTTTTTCGTTTATATTTATCCTGCTATCTTTGTGTCGTTTGTATAGAAAAGCTATGCCGCTCTCGAATAAATACAGCACTATACTATAAGAGAAAACAAGAATGTGTTTGTAGTGGAAGCTTGCCATTTACCAGAGACACGTTCTTTTTTTATTCTTTTCTCAAAAAGACTGACCGAATAATTAAAAAATAGTTAAAGAAAAAAAAAACGAGAAGGAGCTTGTCCGCTTACCTTTTGCCTTCACATCCCCAAACTCCTTCTCTATTTTCCCCGGTCCCTAGATTTACGTATTCGCTGGAAAGCAAAAATAACGCATTCAGCACACACGTAAAAACGTCCCTGATGTATGCGAGATGTGTTCATTGAACACCGAGCTGTGGGAGCTGGTGGTTGTTCCCATTGGTACTCTTTACGTTCCCTTTACGTTGAGATATTGTCTCCACTGCGAGCTTTTACATGGGAATGGCTGTGAGCAAAGAAAACAAAAACATACCTAGACCGGCCTGATTCTGCTCAGTTACGAGGAAACATCGATCCCAATTGTTTGCGTAAGCGTGATGAAGTTGACTCTGTTTTTCAGTTCTAGCGTCTAGGATCCCACGAAGACAAATGACGTAAAATGTCTTCTAGCGGTAACCCAATAGCGCTTTGGCAGCATAATATATCTCAGCCTGCAGTCAGTTGAGAACGACGTCGTGTGACGACGAAGTTTCCATTCAAACGATGACGACATCATGGGAGAACCTAGGTACTGCTGTAGCAATAAATGAATTCAGCGCAGAAGGAGTTGCTGATGTCAGTGGATTTCCTTTAACTTCGGTTATTTTGTTTCGATGCTTTATCTTTAGAGTAACAGAGAATTTTGCTGATGATTGATTTCTGAGGATTTAAGTCCAAAACCAGCTCTGATTATGAGAGACGCCGTAGTGGAGGGCTCCGGAAATCTCGACCACCTGGGGTTCTTTAACGTGCACTGACATCGCACAGCACACGGGTCTCAATATTTCGCCTCCATTGAAATGCAGCCGCTTGAATTTTCTTGTAACGCACACATATCTAAGTCTGGCCTCGGCTTGTATGCTTCTGGTCTTGAATAGAAGAAACAATATTAAATAAGGCGATGCCACGTCTGCACTGCCTTATTTACCGGGAGGGGTAAATAAGAATAAAGCCAGTTCCTCGCCTGTGAAATTTCAGTAAAGAGCGGACAGGCGCCTCCACCTGGCGGACGAAGATTCAATTCTTTCATTTCTCTGCGTCTTCTTTCTTTGTGTCTTTCTATACACCTGCGTCTTTCTTTTGTTATCTTTCATTCTTTATCTATTTCCATATTTCACTCTCTTCTACTTACTTTCCCTACTCCTCACCCTCACTTCTCTTTCCCACGGTTTGCTATACTATACTCCAGATGGATATGGTATAATTTATCCGTTCCCTCCTCCTCACCTTCACATCACTCCTTCTCACCCTCACCCTCACAGCATGGCTATGCCGTGCTAAGAGCTGCTTGACACATACCCACTTTCTGTTGCGCATAAACGATACTATACAAAGCCACGCCATGCTTTACCCTCTCCCCTTTTCTTTTCCTTCCTCCTCCCCTTACTTCCCTTTCCCACCCTTTGCTATACTTCACTGTGCATAACTATGCTATGTGAGGAGCTGCTTGGCACATACCCGTAGAGTTACTGTATATGTTCCCCTTGGGGAACATATAGGGAGCATATACAGTAACTCTACA
This sequence comes from Hyalomma asiaticum, assembly GCA_013339685.2. NCBI lineage: Eukaryota > Metazoa > Arthropoda > Arachnida > Ixodida > Ixodidae > Hyalomma > Hyalomma asiaticum. The sequence continues at coordinate 305,708,936 of CM023481.1, forward strand.
TACCCGCTTTCCGTGGCACATACCCGCGAAGCCTCCGCAGTTTTCGGTGGTTGCCCCCAGAATTTCGCGAAGCTTAAATGGCTGCGCTGTTATTAAATTAAGAATAAATAATACTAAAATGAAGCTAAAATACTGCCTTCTTTGTTGAAAGGTTGCCTCACGCCATAAGAGAGGTAGAGGCGCGTGAGGGTTGGACGGATTGTAAGAAGCGAAGCAGTTAAAACCGGTTGCGCTTCTGGCGACATTTCTCCCACTCGATGCCTGCGTGCCTGAGGTATACCGCCTCAAGCGGTCTTCAATGACGAGCATTCGTCGAGCCTCCCGTGGCTGGCAAACACTTGCTAATGCCGCAGCGATGCACGGTGGCTTGTGAAACTGATGGCAACAAATGTAGGCGGGCGTTTTATTTGTAGCGACAGGATCAATAACGCCGAGGCATATGGTTATATCAGCTCGTGCTTTGCTTTGAACAGGCGTACTATAGCAGCCCTCTGAACTTCACGTTGGTGGTTGTCACGCGTAAATTTGCTTCTTGCACGCCTGCTCATAGTTAAGACGCGCGAATAATAAACCGGCGAATAATCTCAATTGACGGAATGGATACCACGAGAGGGAAAACGCAACAGAGGTAGGCAAAAGGTTAGATGGAGCGATGAAATTAAAAAGTTTGCGGGCATAAAGTGGAACCAACTCGCTCAGGATAGGGTGGATTGGAAATCGTTGGGAGAGGCCTTCGTCCTGCAAGTGGACCTAACAGGCTGCTGCTGCTGCTGCTGCAGCTGCTGCTGCTGCTGCTGCTGCTGCTGCTGCTGCTGCTGCTGCTGCTGCTGCTGCTGCTGCTGCTGCTGCTGCTGCTGATGATGATGATGATGATGATGCTATACTGGATGGTGTAGAGGGTGCAAAGGGACTCTGCCTTTTCCTCTATGATATTCTTCATTCATCAGTGCTGTGGTATGCAAGTGCAGTGCTTTCATGGTTGCTGCAATTTGAGGCATATACAGTGTTCGATAGCTGACAAAATCATGCACACGGAAAAGCCGGGTGTTATAATTTGCAGCCAACATGACGTGCAGGACATATCATCTATGGGGCTGTTCGTTTTCAGGTTTCATAACTGGAGGGGAGGGGGAAGGGTAAAAATTCGCTCGTATATTTTAAGCCGATAATCGGAAAGAAATAGCGTGTTTTCACGAACCGTTATGAAATCGGAATTTTTTTTTTCGCGTTATCTTTACAAATGTACGTACTAGGTAATGCATTACATTATTTTTTTTTTTCGGTCGGTATCACAAGGCCCTTAACGCCACCGCTTTAAAACTAGGGATGTACTTGAAGTTGGTGACCAACGAAAGGGGAATGGTTCAATCGTTTCTTTCTTTGTTTGACAAAACGTAATCAATCCAAGAGATCCAATAAAGTTAACAGATATATATACAAATTTTTCGTCCCTGTATAATATAGTGGGTATTAGGAAACATTAGTTTTGTCTTTATTTAATGCGTATAAAAGTGGTCTTGAGTCTCTCTGACACGAGCTTATATGTATGACATGTATAATGGATATTTATTTATTTATTTATTTATTTATTTATTTATTTATTTATTTATTTATTCATTTATTTATTATTAGTTGTACCGTCAGGGCTGGAGGCATTGCATAGGGGAGTGGAGCATACAAAAAAAAATACACGCATGATACAGGCTTTGTTCTGTTAATACAGTATTAGCTGAAAAAGGTGAGGTAAAAGCAGGAAACAAAAAAAAATTCAGGCAATTGACTGAGAACGAAACATAATTGGGTACTTGGTTAGTTACATTGCAATACACTTGTGTTTAAAACATTGTGAAACTGGAATAGTGGACAATGGCCGTGACTGATCTCGGAAGGCGGTTCCAGTCCTGTGAGGTACGGGGTACAAATGATTGATAACGTGCTTGCGTTCAGCACGACATTATTCCCACTATTTGTGCTTGATCTAAACGTGGGAAATGTACGCTGGAGGAAGAATAAGGTCATTGTGCAAGGCGGGATTGTAGTATGTCTTGTGGAAGAGACATTGGCGAGAGAACTTGCGGCGACAGGCGAGTGGCGCTAGCTGTAATGACCTTTTCATTAAGGTGATACTGCCAGTACGACTGTAGCTACTTAGAATAAAACGGACAGAGTTGTATTGTACAAGCTAGAGGGCAGAGGTCAATGTAGCAGTGCTGGGGTACCAGATGGAAGCGACATATTCGAGTTTACTTCGGACTAACTTTTTGTAAAGGACTTTTAAAGAAAGAGGAACAGATGAAAAGTTGCGCCTGAGATAACCTAACGAGCGGTTGGCATTGCTGATTATTGTGTTAATATGAAGAGACCAAGTAAGAGAGGAAGTTATGTGGAAACCTAGGTAACGATAGGACGTTACGGATGAGAGAGCGGAGTTCTCAAGCAAGTGGGAAGTGGGGATAGAAGTTGTAAGGGAGACACGTAATACCTTACATTTCGTTGTGCTGAGTTCCATCAGCCAGACTTTGCGCCAGGAAGATATCGTTTTGAAGGATTGTTACATGATTTTGGTCAATAATTTCTCGAAAGACTACAAAATCATCGGCGAATAAGTGAATGTTAGACGTCACGCATTGGGGCAAGTCATTGATATAAATGAGAAACAGGAGTGGGCCGAGCACTGGACCTTGAGGCACCCCAGATTGAACTGGCCTCCAGCGGGGAATTAAGTGTTGGCAGACACGAATTGTGAGCGTCCGGTTAGAAAATATTCGATCCAAGAGAGGTTTCCTATTAATGTTCAATTTGCTTAATTTAAAGAGAAGTAAACTGGGGTAAACCTTTTCAAAAGCTTTTGCAAAATCTAGGAAGACACAGTCAGCTATAGAACGACGATCAAGAATTGTATGTAGTATGCGTGTGAAGGAAGCCAACTGAGTCTCACAGGAAAGGGATCGGCGAAACCCATGTTGAGCTTTCGAAGAGAACGAGTTGCCATCAAGAAAATTAACAATGTTTGTGTAAAGGATATGTTCAGGATGTTGCACGGAATACCGGTTAGTGAAATTGGGCGGTAGGTTAAGGGTGAATTTTTACTTCCCGATTTATGAGCTGGAACCACCTTTCCGGCTTTCCAGTCGGATGGCAGTGTGGATTTGTCAGTTGAATGTTGGAATATCTTAGATAGCGTAATACTAGAATATATTTTGCTACTTTTTAAGAATTTATCATTGATAAGATCAATGCCTGGGCTTGAGGACACTTTCAATGATCCGACAACTTTTCCGATGCCAAGGGGTTGAATAATTACTGGATCCATTGTTAGGGAGTCAAAACACTGCACGTTGGGAAATGTTGTAGACGAAGTTGTAACAAAATTACGACAGAATAAATCATTCAACACTGCAGGGCAGTCGGCAACTGGGATTGCTTCCCCAGAAGAGTATTACGGAAACGTCGAAAAGTTTTCAGTTGGGTTTGTGAGAAAAAGCAAACAAATCTATCGAGCGGAACACTTTGTGTTCCACCGCGATGGTCTAGTGGCCATGGCGTTCAACTGCGGACCCGAAGGTCGCGGGATCGAATCCCGGCCGAGGCCGCCGCATTTAGATGGAGCTGAAATGCTATAACATGTATACTGCGCGATGTCAGTGCATGGTGAATAACCCCAGGTGGTCGAAATTTCAGGAGCCCTCCACTAAGGCGTCTATTATAATCATATCGTGGTTGTGGGACGTAAAACCTCAGAAATTATTATTAGAACATTTCGTGGTTAGTGATAAAAAAATAGCCAAAGTCGTCACACATGGAAGTACTACACAGCGACGACTAATCAAGAAAATTCGCGATAAGCGAAATATTACTTGGTCTTTTTGAAAGTCAGTGCGACTCACTGACCGACAATAGGTGCTCTGGCGTAACTGCGCAAGGAATATGACAGGTATCGACGAGTACTGGATGTATCGTTCTTCAACGGGGCTTACGACAGGCCTGCTAATTTAACATTTCCTCCTCCGTACACGAGTAGACTCAACTACTTAAAAAGAGAAAGAAGTTATATGCATCGCTAATACATTCTATGTATTTCTATGTAACATTCTATGTAACAACTCATTAAGTTGTTTCTAATAAATAAAAAGAACGAGCCTTTGACCCCTTCCCTTTCATTATTCTATGTATTTGTTACATATATAAACACGTGTATTACTGCGTCCGCTTTTCAAGCGATGAATTGTATTCGTTTATGATACTGTGACCACGGACAGTACGTTGGTTTGTACTTGAACGTATAAGGTCTTTCCTTTTTCTTTTTTTTGTTTGTTTGTTTGTTTAGAAGTCACAACGAATGAGCAGAGTAGTCTATTTCACCAGCGACAGCGCTATGGGGACAAGAACGCTCACTTATTTCTACTTAGGGAACGTCAGCATAAAGTTAAAAGCGGCATTCACGCCGCTTCCACTAAGCTTTTTTTACGTTGTCGTCCTGACGAAGACAAATAAGTACACTCGTCGAAACGTCGGGTTTAGAGACATTCCCTGTACTTAACCGTTTTCAACGACCTCATCATCAAATCAGGCCTCCATCTTCTCCCTGAGCTCCTGTTATATCTAGTTTCAATTAGACTTGTTTGTAAAAATTGCTTGTCATCTCGGTGTCAATGACTGCCGCTTCTCGTGCCTGTGTGCGCCGTAATCGCCGTTATCGGTCACGGCTGTGTCCTGTGCGGTGTGACGCACACGTACGATCGAGCCACTTCATAAACAAGCATTCCGGTCGATCGAAATTCCAAACACAAGACAAGAGAGTCGCAGATTTCTTGCCACTACACGTTTGCCAAGACTTGAGCATCCGGTGAGACCGTATACACAGGTACATTTGTACATGTCGCTGACTACGACTGCTGAGAGATAGTCGTATAAGGAAGCCAGCTATCACGTGTACTTTAATATCGGACATACTCCTGTGTTGACGTATAGGAGAGGCGCACTTCTAAAGACGCCTGCATGATCGTGATTAGTTGTTTACAGTGGCTCTGTCACAAGTGTGATTGAAATCATCGAATGCGGTCTCTGGGAGTCGGAAAAGCTGGTAGACAACTGTGAGCACTAAAATAAATATAATAAAAATAAGGATTGTAAGATATACAATTACTTTTTACAGAACCGCAATGAAATGCAAAGCAAATAAGAATACGTCGGTACGTATTTCGTTACACGTGGCATACCATGGGCTCGAGGGCGCCTGCAAATGCGTGGGCGCGGGGTTTTTCACCGAAAAACGCGACGAATTCTGCGTTCCCGAATCGCGCAACGTTTATCCGGTAATTAGCCTCCGCACAGTGCGGTGTAGTCCCGTCATGCGAAGAGATTCGGAGCGCGAACTAGGTGACGTAAACTTGGGATGTAGACAGGCGCGACGATTACTCACTCGGAAGTTTCGTAGCGCCCGTGTTGTCTCAACTCGTTTGAAGGGGCGGAATGAGTTCGTATATAGGAAGCTGTTTGCAGCGTTAACCCTGTGCCGTTTGAAGTGCTCGTAAAAGGGACTGCCCCAGCACTGTGATCCTACATGGCAGCCCGTTGTTGGTGTGCACACACAATGGGTGCGTCGTGCTTCGACGCGTTGAGCGCTGCACTCCCGTTATTTACGGCGGTGTTCGCACAATAGCGCGCGTCCTGTATACTGTCGCTTGTTTCGCAAGCAACGAAGAAAAGGAAAACAACAATAACAACAAACACTTACGTCATCTGCAGATGGTGTTATGCATGATGTCAAGCGTATAGCTGACGTGTCACTTCGGCACGAACAGAAACTTGCCAGAGAAGTTGCGCAGTGGACAGCATGGCGATCGCTGCTGAATGCGTATCAAATATCTCCACATATAAAACTAAATCTTTAAAAAAGGAAAGGTTGTTTATTATCACGAAAGCAATATTTGCAGTCGTTAGAGTAGTCCATGATGGAATAATAGATTAAAGGATACACTTTCAAACTGCGCCAGAGGTACGGGCAGCATGCGGGTCTGCACCGCTAATTTTGAGATAAATGCTAGATGTCCGGAGTTATAGCGAGCGCCTTCGCTGTTTGGGTGCAGCGAGCATTAGAACAACACATGACCTTTGTCCCTGAACTGCAGCTAACATACATGGCGGCGAGAAAGTTTCTGTGTGCGACAGTCCGTACAGCCCCATGCATTAGAAAATTCGCTGATAAACTTTCTCGCCCAAAGACTCAGTGCTATTTCTAGTCATGTGCAAAAGCTTACGCTGCTAATTCTTGCGCGCGCGCGCACACACACGCACGCACACATACACGCACACACACGCACACGCACACACACACGCACACACACACACACACATACACACGTGGTGTGCATGGTCAAAATACAACAAAAGATCTGAGGACTTTCAGACCGTGAAGTGGAGCGGACAGCACTGCAAGCAGCGTGGCGTAGCTACACACGCGAAATGAAAACAGCGAAACTCAGTCCTTCCGGCTATCAGCGTTTCGTGCTGATACGACGTCATTTGCATGCAAAAAGCACAAAAGCCTCTGAGCTCTCTTGTAAAATGCTGCACGAAGCGGTAAAAAGGAGCCGCGATCAGCAACACACAAAGCGCGGCGAAGCGATCGCAGTTGTCGACAACGACAAAAGGATAAAAGAGCGCGACATTCGTGAAGAGAAGGCGGCGGAGTTTGAGAGAATGCGCGATAAAGGCATCAGCTGCTCAGGCTTTCCAGCTTTCTGGCGCATTTTGATCGAGTGCCGCGAATGCGTCCCCGCGGGGAACGTTGCAGTTCATTCTGCAAAGGCAGCAACGATTACCACGCTGCCCGCCTCGTGAGATACGGTCTCACGGTTGTTCAAGGAATTGTTCCGGGTATATGGCACTGTTCACAGTTTTCAGAGAGATCGCCAGCACGTTGTGGTGCCGAACAATTTCTGTGCTAGTCGTTAGTGCCACGAACGAATCCAGTTTCGCTTTCTTTTTCACCGAAGGGCAGCTGGCCATGCATCGATTAGCGCTTTTGTTCCGTTACCTTCGCGAACTGTGCGTGTATAGTAGTAATATGATCAGACTTGCATGCATCGATAATCATTTGCCGCATTACATGCTTGAATTTATGCAAACATATCAGCATCGGCTTTGTGTACTTAGGTTATTACTTCCAGACGACTGTATCTTCTTTTTCTTATAGTTACCGCACCCGGACACTACGCCGGCTCATAGTCTGGCAGTGATAACGAGCACGAAGGCGTTTATCTTTTCACTTTGTTGGACCATGCTCCAACGTCAATCACCATCCCGCGAATTAACGATTCTTTAAGCGTTCGTTATCCGACTACGTAAACTGTTCGCATTATTAGTAGCCTGTTCATGACGGCAATAAGGAGTGTCTGTTTCCAGCTCAGAGGTGGGATACCCGCGCAAACTTGTATATCGGTAAGTCAATATGGAAGGTCTTTAGACAACTGGTTTTGTTTATAAATAATCACGTACAATGTTAAACAACATTGTCCAACATAACTGTCGAAAAGGGGCACAGATGTTGACGTGAAAAGTGTGTCCGTACTACCAAGGTACTGAACGACTCTGGCACTATCAAATAGCCAGTGTGAAAGTGTTATTCTATGCTTAGTATAAATGTCGTTCCCGCTATTGCATCTTCACGTTATTGCACGTGCCGCTTGAAGGAAGTATAGAATGGTGGAAGTGCACCGTAAAGAGTGACGAATTTATCACACACAAAGAAATCCCGTGGGATTCTATCTTTTTGTCTTTCGAAGAAGTGTCTTACGAGAACACGTGAACACAGCTATTATGTCAACCGCTGAAATCAGCGGATACGTGCACAAACTGCGTATTTTGAAACCAACTAAGATGATTTCAAAATACGCTAAAACGACAACTCTATCAATTCTCCCAAATATATTTCTGTCATATTGCCGTGTCGGAAGAGACAGATGAGAGAAAAGGCAGACAGGTTGAGAGATAGATGACAGAAAGAGCACACCAATTATGCAGCTTGCAAACCTACATAAGGGGAGGGTGGGAGAGGGGTATGAACATGGAAGATCAGTAGGACATATAGCGTTGTAGCAGCATTCAACATATGCCTTTCGAAAAGGAAGGTGCATCGATGTATCCCGACACATTCCAAATACTACCTTTTTCGAATGGTGCATTGAATGTTCTTTTGTCGAGACAGCACGTTGGTTTTATCCACAGAATAACCCTTGAGGGGAACTGCACCATGGGAAGAGGAGTAGTCCTTTCTACTTGCGGATTCATTTTAGAAATTAATAGACTGGATCACTTATTTAATGAGAAATAAAGATAAACAAAAGAAGGAGATAAATTGTTTACCAGAGGTTACCTGGTTTGGCTACCCTGTTCTAACACAGATTTAGCAAATTGCTGTTTCTCTGCGTCATACTATAGTGATGTTAATAGCATTTATCAAAGTAAATTTGTTTGTGAGCACATAATATCTATTTATACGAGCTCTATTCGTGGCAATCTGCGTGACCGTTATTTATGTATTGAACTCTGCTCGCAGGGATATTCAGTGTATGCTAGCGATCACGTGTATACGTAGTGCTTGTGGTTGCTTTATTTTCTTCCATTTTTGCTCTCTCCCTTTTTTCGCTTTTCTCTTTTTTGTGTGCCTTGTTTTCTTTATCAGTTTCATTGGGCTAGCCGGCTGTAATGTAGCCTGCCTTCCCATGTTTGAACATACGTTTTTCAAGATCAATATAATTATGTACGCGAAGAATGTGCCTAGCTTGTCAAGTTCCTTTTCTTGTGCACAAGCAACGCGCCGTTTTGTTTACACTGTATTGTTCTCGTTTTATTTTTCAGTTTATTGTTTTGCAATTGTTTCTTCTGTATTCTTTTCATGTTTGGTATGTTGATATACGTATACTTTGTGTAATGCCCTCCCCCCTTGCTCAATGCCCCCCATGGGGCCTGTAAGGTACTTTGAAATAAATAAATAAATAAATAAATAAATAAATAAATAAATAAATAAATAAGCAAGCAAAGATAACCAAGAGAGAAAAAGGACGCTGAAGATGAGTGAAAAATAGTGAAAAGCTTCACTGCTCACTTCCTGAGCTTTCTACGACATCGAAGATTCCCTATATCCCGGGCGGAAGTGGGCACCTGCATATTTTGATTCTACGTTCCTGCGCGACTTCGTGATGGCATGCTGACAACCTCATCGATATCTCATTGGGCGAACGCTGGAAAGCTTTTCTTCAGCAGCTGATTTTAGGTATGCTACAAATGGCTGACGCGAGTCTCTCTCTCTCTCTCTCTCTTTTGCATTGTTTACCTTATATTTGTTAATTTAATAGCGGCGTCGTTTGAGAGAGGTACGAAAGAACTTTGCATGCACCCGACCAATACCACGCTAATGAAAGGAATATAAACGAAACATTGTAAAAAAAAAAAAAAAAGAGGAACAAGTTCACATATCTCAACGATGTCTAAACAGGAGTGGGCCCGGCCTGTACCGATGGATAATAAACGTTTTGGTGTAGCCCTAAAGAGGTGTGAACGAAAGCGTATGAATGCGTACTTCTATAAATGAAAGGTGCAAGGTTAAAGCCCGTGAGAGAGAAGCAAGTCGTTCGTTACGCTCCTTTGCCTAAAAATGTTTCCTTTTTTTTTCATATAAAAACGAAACATGACTTCAAAGAGATAAAACTGTGTGTACATACAGAACTCAAGAAGTCGTGGCGCCAATGAGAGAGAGAGAGAGAGGGGTGAAACAAAAAGAACGATTTTGCTCCTGAAGCGGAACAAGTTGTTGAGTCCGCGCACGACATCGCGCATAGCGACGAGATGGGTTTGCGTGAAGCTCGGATGGTTCTTTGTGGAAATACGGGAACCACTTCTTTTCATTCGCGTCATACTCGCAACCACGTTTCTGAGCCCCACAGGAGAGACTAGGGCTTCATAATATGAAAGCGAAACCTTTGTGGTCGGCTAGATTTCGCTTCATTGTTTGTTTAACTTTTATTTCTTTATTGTTCTCTTTTTCCGTGTGTGATGGCAAAGGGGCTTGGATGGACCGAGGTACAGTGCGTATTTTAAAAAGAGCCTCGCTTTGTGTACAACTTTCATTGTGGCCAGGCAGTGGTCCCAATCTCCATTCACTGGTTCCAAACATCATTCAGCAAAATACCAACATTTCAAACCCCTTTTTGGATTGACCTGTTTCCGGTGTTTTTCTTTCCATCACAACCACAACTTCTGCAAGAGAGCATATTCTTTGCACTCGTTTTCCCTCCTTCCCCTAGGTTTTCGTCTTTCATTTCATGCTTGGCCTATTATCAACGTAACCATAGACACAAGCGTACATTAAACAGCAAAAGTTTAAGGGACGTAAGAGTTTGCATAAAGCTATTGTTACCGCTTAGCATCGGACCATAGCCTACAACCATTATTGGAGGCCTTTGTTCAGTGGCTAAGCGGTAAATATAGCTTTATCGAGAATTTCGCGTCCGGCAAACTTTTGCAGTTGCGTGTACAAGGCTACCTCATTTGGCGGTACGTGTGAGGGAATTCACTGTATTCCGAGTGAGTCTACCCGCAATCAAATGTAGTCGTGGCGTCACACTACTTGCAGCCAAGCGCACAGACAGGCTCCTATATCGCTCTACATAATTCCCCGAGCATGCACAGGGTAGCCAGCCGGTTTCAGCATGGCTAATCTCCATGTCTTTCCTCCTTTCCTTCCTTCTCCCGAGCACGCTTTCTGTTCAATATTTCCGTTGCTCAACTTCACACGAACATCTCTGCGAGACGCTTCGCTTATTTTGTACAATGCTGTAGGTACAGCGTGTGCTCCGCGATGCTACTCCTAAATTCTCAGTAGCCCACCGTCCGCTGATAGCCGCTGAACAGCCTTTTTTGTACGTAGCTATGACGTAATAGAGGCACCCTCAGTACAATTTCATGTCTGACTGAAAAATTATGCATAACCGATCCTATAGCTGATATACAAGAATGAGTTTAGCGCTCTCCTCGCCACTAGTCGTATACCAGTATAGCAGTACCAGTACTACATCCGCTTGGATGTACGTATACCACCGCGCCGCTTCGAGGCAGGCGGCCCAACGGTTACGCTCGAAGCAGTGCAGGCTCATTGTGAAAGCTAAACGCCTTAAAAGCCATGCCCAACACTTGCACAATATAATTGATACCACTGCGGAGGAAGCTATGCAAATCTATTTTGAAATGCTTTCCACATCAAGGTTTTAAAGAAAGTATGGTGGCTGGTTCACGCATTGCAGCAAGATCCCACTTTGCATTAGGCAATGAAAAGGCATTTGTTTATTTTGCCCTTCTTACTCAATGTTTTAGTACTGACGAGAAAGCTCGCATAGCAAAGGGCCTAGTAAAGCGACAATGAGCAGCGGCACAGGGGAGGGGGCAAGAAAGAAGGTGTCCGCTAAGGGAACTAACGAAAAATGGGGAAAACAAATGCCATTTTCCCCAAAGAGAATGGACACACGTTCGCGTTTCGGATGCTAATGCGTTGCTAATAGCCTTCTAGGATCCAGAGGAAACTGGTCGTAACGCAGCGCCTAACAAAGATAAAAAAAAAAGAAAAGAAAACGGCGTGCGACATGCAAGTAATGGCTAGTTACCATTGTTCGAGCATTTTTCTCTGCTATCTTTTATCCGTATTCTCTGAAGTAAGTTCTCAAATTTTCTCGTTGTTCTAACGAGCTATAAATGCTGCGGCTCCTCCGGTTTCCGCTGAATTTCCGTTCTAGAAACAAATCACGTTTGGTGCAAATTGCAATGCCGGTTTCCAAAAGGCCTGTTTCTTCCTCCCAACGTTATTGTTACTAGGGGCTCCAGATATTGCCTAGCTCAGTGGTCTTGTACGATGGTGTTACTAAGAATATAAAGATAATTTTTTTTACTTTCAATTAACACTGCGTGTCGTCGCTCCACCTATTTTATTTTCTTCTTTACGATGATGACGTATATTATAGCATTGTTTACGCTATGTCATTCTCGTCATCATGCCACGTAATCGTGGTCAGCATTACATTTTCCTGCTAAAGAAAAGATACCTGGCTTACCGATAATATCTGATAATATAAATCATACTGCTGTGACAAGCTACAGCTGGAGGTAGGACGCGCGCTATCATGCGGCTTCCAGGCTTACCTTTTTGTACGGTAACGTTTGACGGCAGCGATGTCTCGGAGGCCACAACAGTTAATACTATAGCGGAAGAAGACGTGTGCAAGAAAATATTTTTTGGGAAGAGCAAGTGATGTCCCCAGCGAGAGCCAGCTGCTGTCGCAGCCTCTTCCTTGAGTGCGGCTTTTGACAAGTATTGTACTGCTGTGACAAGGTACAGCTGGGGGTAAGACGCGCGCTATCACGCGGCTTCCAGGATCAGCCTTTTGTACGGTAACATTTGCCAGCAGCTGTGTCTCGGAGGCCACAACGGTTAATAATTCTCCAATGAGAGTTATTCCACCGTGGTATAGTAATCGGACGAAGCGGCTTAATAAACTTTCCCCTGAATGCATGGGATGTTGCATTCCGTCCGAGATCAGCAACGTACAACGCAAAACCAACATGAAACGTTCTGGTTATTTCGTTTTTTCTCTAACACGAAAGTGTTTTACAGCGGGGTCCACCAAGAAACCAGTGACGTACTTCCGTAACGGAAGTGGATGTCTGAAAAAATGAACGCCCATTTGCAATGAAAACGCACCACCCCCGCTCGGACTGGAACCCACATTCACCCGGGATGCGACGAAAGGAGCCGGACGCTCTGCCGATACACCACCCCAATGTTCGGGAACAGACGGTCCCTATGTTTTCATTACAGCGCTTTACAAGTTGCATCTAACTGACGTCCGGTAAAAGTAAAGTTGTTTAGGAAGCAAAATTACTGTTAAATTAACGTCGCCTCTCTTCCACTACACTCTTGGTCCGCTTAGGTTCGCTGCGGTGGTATCACAGAGGCCTCGAGTAGATGATTGTCGGGCTAATGCGTGCCGGCAGTCGGCGCTCCGGTAGTCTGCGCCTCGATCGTCGCGGAAGTCAGGGGCGTGGAGGCGTCGTGAGAGCGCGTTCCTGGGGCAAAGTACAACCACGGCAGCTATAGAATTTGTTTTGGGTGGCCAGGTGTGTTGAGTTGAAACGCGCACTGCTCCAGGAACGCAAAGACGGCCGTCGACAAACAAACGATGCGCCTTCCGCTACAGTGGACTGTGTGTTCACAAAACGATCCGCTGACAACCCGTTCGGTTTCGCTTGCAAGATGTCACCGTTTGCCTAAACTCCTGGTTTATGGCAGGTTTGTACAGGGCTCTGGCGCGTGCATTTCATGTCTCCGGAGCAATGTGGGTCATTCAAGAACTTTTGCTTGTGTACAACTGTCGAGAATCCGTGTGCCGTGTCGAGGTGTTCACAAGTCCAGAGTACCCAACCCATCCCCCGCCCCTCGATTCGTCAGACTGCCGCATATGCACTCCACAGCTTCGCGAAGACAGGTTTCACTTTTGTGTTATACCGATTCCTATGACAAAGGGATTTGATTGATTGATTGATTTGTGAGGTTTAACGTCCCAAAACCAGCTCTGATTATGAGAGACGCCGTAGTGGAGGTCTCCGGAAATTTCGACCACCTGGGGTTCTTTAACGTGCACTGACATCGCACAGCACACGGGCCTCAACATTTCGCCTCCATCGAAATGCAGCCGCCGCGGCCGGGATTCGATCCCGCGACCCTCGGATCAGCAGCCGAGTACCGTAGCCACTAGACCACCGTGGCGGGGCCTATGACAAAGGGATCAACCACATTTTTAAAACGTTTTTTTTTTCTCGTGTAAAACTCATTTAGCTATAATTTTGGGTGATGATTTATATAGTGTTCTTTTTGTCATTCTGATGAAGCTTATACCACTAAACAACAAATATTTGTTCGCTCTAACCAACATAAAAGATGCTTTCTAATGAAAAGCTAAATATCCTAGCGCACTACCGATAAAACCATTATGCATAAAAAAGGAAGGAAGTGGTTGAAAAATATGGAAATGCATCTTTTCATTAGACATCGAAAGTCACGAATTATAGAGCGACAAAATCGACGAGCCTAACAGACGTTGACACGCAAGCCGGGAGCAAACACATCGCTTGCGCGAGTAGGATATCACGCTTAACTGTGGTCCGAGAATTGATACAAATACATCGACATGAGTAAATAAGGAAAAAAAGAGGACACAGATCAGGAAGAGATCATGTCAGCTGCATGTACACACTATTCTTTCTGACCTAGTCAAGTCGCGAATGTATGATCTTCGAACCGGGGGCAAACGAAAAGTTTGCGCAGTGTTCCCAGATGAAAGGCTAACACGCATCGTTCTTTACAACCATTTGATTTTCATGCCTGAGTTCTCGTTCAGCGATGATTCTTGGTGACCGGAAAGTTCGCACGGCCTCTTCGAGGACATAGGTGAAAGATATGTTCTTTTTTTTTTCTTATATCCAATGAACTGCTGGTTTTCTTCGCTTCAACCAATGCAATGGTCAAAATTGACCGATAGAGAGCGTGTCGTTTTAAAATCAACCTTTTTTGCTTCTCAGTATAAGCAAGTAGCCATATAACAAAAAGAGATGACCACACTTTCTGCAATAAAGAGCCCAACTGCATCGTCATGGAAACTAAAGTGCATAGGCAGATGCTAAGGGTACATGACAGGACATCCATCCTTGTTGCAAACGGCCTAGGATTAATATTTACTGCCACTGATACCCGCATGCTGTCGTGCCATAACCGTCCGACTTGGGATTGATGTACGTCGCATCCCACCGCCTTTCGTAATTCTGGGGGGAAAAGTAAAGGGACCGACTTTTTTTTTTTTTTCATTTACATAACTCTATATTCTTTTCCCCGTGACAAAAAAGCTGCGGTAAGTTTTGCGCCGAGTGGTTTCACATGCTATAAATCAAAGCGCGAAACGACCGAGATCGCTTGTCCGCTGTCGCTCGAAAAACAAGCGCATTGCCGACGACCAACCGAATGCTCGGCGCACGCTGAACACACAGAGATACCGACCGAGTAGCGCGCTACAAATCGCCCCGGCGCGCCTCGATTCGCGAGCCGCGGTCCGACGGCTGCGTTGGCTCCTGACCCTCCTCGTGGTTTGTCACTGTCGCGTGATTCGACCGGACAAAGCCGAGTGGAACATTTGTTTGGCAGTGTCGGCGCTAGCCACAGAGCAGAGTGCCGGGGATGCCCCCGCCGCTGCGCTAAGCGCCTGTCTTTGTTTCGCGTCACTGTGATGGAGCGCCAACCCCGGGCCCTCGCTGCGGAAGCGTCCGGCTCTGGGCCGCGGTGTTGCCTCTGTACCGAACAGTGCCAGAGAAGAGTTGGCCTCTTCCGCCTCTACGCAGCGTGAACCTCTCAGAAACAGCGGCCAGCGTCTATTCTCCTCGCGTGCGTGTTTTTTTTCCCACAGCGAAATCACGCTTCTTTTTTTTATTATTGGGTTACCGGTGTTATGCTTCGCAGCAGCACTCTGCTGCAGGGAGGAGAAGTGGCCAAAGGCGCGAGGTGTGCGAGACATTGTCGTGAAGTGAAAGGGTGGAGGTACGTTAGAGGGTAGAGTGCGAAGGCGCACTGAACCGGGGCTTTGGTCAGGAAGCCCCAAACCCCGGCCCATTTCATTTCGGCTTCCGCAGTTGAGTGAACAGGGTTCTCAGAAAGCGCGTGCTCACGCGCTTTATTTTTTTTTCTTTCTGAAAAGAAATATTTAACACACAGAGAGATAGAAGGAAGACTGGAGGCCGCTGGTGTCTCAGTACCATCCGTAGGTTCCGCAGTTTTTGGCATCAGGTTGATCATTTTCATGCTGTTCGGTCTCTGAGGAAAAACCTACTTGCGAGGGATTTCCGAACGCTTATTCAAGGTGAGCCAATGCGGAAAAAAGAAACACATGTGAGTGGTGTAGAAAAAAAAAAAAACAGGGTGCACGGAAGGAGCGCCGACTTTATACTTCATCCTGCGAAAAGCCAATAATATGCCGAATATATATATCTTTGCGGTATACCTTGAACCAGTCACCTTTTCGGAGAAAAGCCACGACGACCATTCTATTCTCTGTAGACATTTGCTTCACACCAAGCTCACATAGAATTCGAAGTCTAAAACGGACAGCACGAATAGAGGTAGGAGTGATAAAAAAAAATACAGGGAGGTTAACGAAGACTGAACGCGAGTTGGCTTCCTCGCATGGTGAAACATTGAAAAGGGACTGCAAAGCGAGAGCAAGGAGAAAACAATAATGTTCACAGCTGGCAGCGCGCCACCTCCACAAGCACAACTGTTCATTGTTCAGTCAGACGCAATAACATTTGCTTGTGCATCGCTGAAGAATAATAAGCAACTAAAACCCAACATTGCAAAACAAGAGCTTGCAGAAAGCACAAGCAAAACACAAACGCTTGGACGGACTCTGAGAGGACAGAAAATACGGAAAGCAAAAGAAACGCATTAGAAACAACAAACCCACCAAAGTTAAAAGGAACTGTCAGATCTTACTCGATACGTTAGTCATTGTAGGCAAAGGACGGATGAACAATGCTTTAAGATCGTAAGTAATAGAAGTGTTTGTCGCCGTATCAGTAGGTACGTTTTCACATCTAAGCGTTTTTCGGTAAAACCCATCCTCGTAAACTTCCCTTACGTATCCGTTCTTTTGAAGAAACTGGTGCTAACTACGTTCTGGGATGAGGAATATTGATTTTGTGGGGTTTAATTAACGTCCCAAAACCAGCTCTCATTATGAGAGACGCCGTAGTGGAGGTCTCCGGAAATTTTGACCACCTGGGGTTTAACGTGCACTGACATCGCACAGCACACGGGCCTCAACATTTCGCCTCCATCGAAATGCAGCCGCCGCGGCCGGAATTCGATCCCGCGACCCTCGGATCAGCAGCCGAGTACCATAGCCACTAGACCACCGTGGCGGGGCAGGGATGAGGAAGTGTCCCGTGCTGAAATATTTGCCGTTGCGTGGGAGCTGAGAACTGGTGGGGCATTTTGCCGCCCGAAATATGACCACAAAGGAATTTGCAGTTTAGAACCATACATACAGATCCAAAATAAATTGGACGGTCACGATAAACAAACGCCACACGTTGCCGCAATAATGTATTGCACGGATCTGATACGAGTAACGTTTGTGGAAACAAACGTTGCTCGCATCACACACTGTCAGTGTACGATATGATAGAATTGGAGACGAATGCGCGAAACGCAACATAGTGCCATTTAGGCCATCCGCCACATCCACTGGCGAGATAACACTTAAGCAAATGCTAAATGAAACTTATTTGCGACATGCAATTGTTGCAAGAGGCCAATTTTGAAACAGGTTGGCACGACACTCCTAAGAACGGAAGCAATTTGGGTTAACATCATTCAGATGAAGCAAGCGACTCAAATGAGGGTGCAAGGATGGATGCGAGGACGGCCGAGTAAAGACGGGGACCGGAACAACTATACGAGTGACGGTAAAAGTAACGGAAATGAGAGCCGTGCGTCCAAAAGCAAACGCCGAACCGGCTTGGCTGTGTAATGAGGCGGCACAAGAGGTACACGGGCAAGAGAGCAATGAAGATTGATTTCGGCGACTAGAGGAAAAGGGATGTCGCCCAAAGAGCTGCCAAACGCTAAGACTGCAACGCCAAGATACTGAGAAAAGAAAGAGGGGATAAAAGGAAAGAGTGGATACTGCCTGAAACCAATAACATCCCTTGACAGATACACGCGCGACAGTCACGTGGTACTCGTGAGATTCTTTAGAGGTTGGGCAACAGTTTTTACGGAGCTTCCTTCGCATCGTTCAATTTCCCTATTTAAATTTCATTTTGCTTATATCTGATTCTACATAGCACATGCACTCTAACAAGCACGCCATCTGCAATTCGAAAAAACGCCCACGTCCGCGGAGAAGTGCTTCCCCCAGGATGACTGATGTCGGCGTATAGCTCGTGTGCATGCGTGTGTGTGTGTATATATATATATATATATATATATATATATATATATATATATATATATATATATATATATATATATATATATATATATATATACACGGGTACCGGCGTCAGCGCGCTCTCGTGTGCGGGTGGCCGGTTCCATGGGCCGGTAAAGGGATAATCTGCCGGCCGGTCGTGCATGCGGAGCCGCGGAATTTTGCGCCCATGCGTTAGCTTCATTTGCTTATGGGATGAAGCGTCGACGTAGGCGCCATGGCTTAACGCCTACGCTTTGTATATACACGCCGGTGGGTCAACCTGACCCGCTTTGATCAAGCGGCAGTATACGTGGCGTGTATATAGCGCGCTACCTCCACGGCTGCGAGCCCCCAAGGGCTGGGAAATTAACTTCCGCCGCAGGAAAATTACACACGACCGAATGTCCGTGGCCGATAAGCGCTGCTTCCGGGTTCTTAGCTCTGCGGGTAGCGGCGACTTCACACCGAACCACCCGAGGGTTAACCGGAAACTTTTTTCAAGTGGGTTATCTCCGTCAGGCCGGAGCCGGGTTTCTTCTAATCTCGTCACTGCTGGTTCCGACGCGCCAGCACCCAGCTTGATCGACAAGGCAATGAAACTGTCGGCTCTGCACCTGTCGCGCCGGCCCAGGGGTATACATGCTGCATTTACTTTGCCTGTACTAAAGCCGTCGGCGATATATTGTGGGATGAAGCTGCGGTCACGATGCTTCGGCTGCGGCTTAGTTGACACAGCTCAGCCACGTCTCCACGGGGGCCGGCGGCGGTTCTATCGTTCCTCTTCCTGCGACAGCGAAACAGCGATAAGCAACATGGCCTGACATTCTCAGGACTGCGTATACCCCCTGCTGCTGTTGTTTGTTGGTTTGTTGTTGCTCTTATCGCCACCGTCGTCGCAGTCGTTCTTGTTGCTGCTGCTGTCACTTGCTTTAATTATCTTTCACATCACGCCAAAGATGTAGCATTCTGTTGAAGTACTGAAATGGCCCCGTCGTTCACATTCGAAAGAAGAGTTTGAAGAATCCCGCACTGAATGAAGATACGACGACCAATTTGACCTCTTTATTAGATTTGAGCTCTTTCTTTAGTGTTAACGCCCTTACTTTCTTAAAGTGCTTATGTGTTTTGGGCAAAATGAATGTATATGTTCGTGCCTAAGTCATGGAATACAATTTAGTATTGGCCCATTACAATGTGCTACCTCACATATCAAGATAAACATAATATTCTTTATTATAGCTTTGGTCAGCTTCTGTGTTTTCTATGTGTATGTTTTTGTACTTCTCTGTTCGAGGCTATACGGAGGTTAAGCCCGGTGATATTTCAGTGAAGACAAGCGGAGAAAATGCTCCTGTCCTTAAATTTTGACGCGCGTTAAGAACTCTATGGGGTCACTATGGGATGACTCATAACCGTGCTGTAATTTTGGCTCGTAAAAGCTCAAGACTTTGCTTTGTATTGAGAATGATGAGATGACGCGGTTACGACATTCGTTTTAGAGAAAAAGAGGTAGAGTTCAAAGGAACGTCTATTTGTTACATTTTGACAGCCATCCGAATGTCGCGGGATCGAATCCCAGCCGCGGCTGCTGCATTTCCACAGAGGCGAAGTGCTGAGGCACGTGTATTGTGCGATGTCAGTGTACGTTAAAAAACCCCAGGTGTTTGAAATTTTCCGAGCCCGTCACTATGACATCCCTCATGATGATATCGTGGTTTCGACAGGTTAAGACATATATTACAGGTTAAGACTTATATATTACAGTATCCTTCTTATTACTATAATACGCCACTTTCGACTTCGAAAGCAGCAGTGGCAAATGTGGTGAGAAAGTCAGGAGAATTCATGCTTGAATAGCACAAGGTGAGAAGGTTACAAGATTTTATGTTGCGGCGGCGAAATGGTGCCTTTGTTTTTTTTTTCCTTTTATTATCTTTTATTATTGCACTCAGAGCTTCCAGCATCGTGACTTGTGTTCGTATATAACCGTAGCTTAACTATTTCATAAAGGGTAATCATCATTATTACTTGTATTCTGCTTCTGTTTTTCGGTATATTAAGGCCTCCTTGTATATTGAAGTTATCGCACCTATAGGAGTAGTGTTGCGCGTAAGACACGGACAGAGAAAGAACACGCGTGACACACATACGTGTCCGTGTCTTACACGCAACAGTACTCATATATATGCATTACGAACAAGCCCAAGTGGAAACCTTACTGCACGTAATTAGCAAAGCAATTAGTAGCTTTTCTTAACTGAGTAAACTAAAGCGCACACGTCGTTTGAACTAAGCAAGAGGTGATAAAATGACATCGTTAACTATATAGAATGACACGATACACGAAGTTCTTCCACACGCTTGTATTTTGGCTGCACTTATACGTGTAGAAAGCTGTATACCCCCCCCCCCCCCCCTCATCAGAATTATTGTAGTAACTTGGCACATATTACAAACAGTTTTTTTAGTTGAGGAGGTAACAAGAACTCTAATCAAAATTTGAAGATCCTTTACGCAACTCTCACTCAGCTGCAGTATACTGAACACTTGAGTACAACAAATTCGGCCACTAATTGTAGACTGGTTTCCAGTCGCCTTCCTCCTTCCTCCCCTTACCGGAGAATAGTTTACTTATGTGGCCTCCAACCCCCAACCGCTTCCCTCGTAAGCGTGGCCTCCGCTCTGGACTACCTTCGACTTTCGCTGGTGTCAGGATAGCGTCTAGAATCTTTAACCCATCCAGACAGATGTAGAGGTATACTCATGCTCATTTTCTCACTCGCATGACCTCGTGTTTTCAATCTGTGTGCCGTCTCTTTCAGTCCCTTTCCCCTAACCCCACGGACGCTTAGCCGTGATCTCAACATGGGCTGCAGAATTTAGCGTCCTCTCCTTAACCGAACCGCAATCAATCAATCAATCAATCAATCAATCAATCAATCAATCAATCAATCAATCAATCAATCATCGCGACGTTTACACACTTGCAAAATAAACAGGTCTAATCTCTATCGAGCAAGTTCAACCGCTCTTTCTTGACATCCTTTATCCGCGATACATATATCTAATCTCCTTCTGTTGACAAACTCGCACCAAGGCGAAGTCTCTGCTTTTACTTCACTCTATAGTGCACTGTACACCTTCAAACAAGTGTCGGAAGCGCTCCCGGTCACTTCGCGAACCCTCGCTCCCGCCTTCATCCGTTACGTGTTCGAGAGCAACGTATTTACGGATGAAGTTAAAATCACCCTTCGGGCATTATACGCGTATCGTTTCCAACCGCTTCCGGCCAGAAGCTGCCGTCAGGCACGCCGGCGCTATGCTGCTTCCGTCTGCTGGCCGTTCGTGGCTGTTCCTGATTGCCATGATTAACGGCGTGTGTAATACACCGAGCCAGCCGCGCGCTATGTTCGGCGCGACACGCTTCGGGATCGATGGTGGTCGGCGCCGAGAATCCCGTAGAGCCATGTCCAACAGGCGCACGAAATCCGCGGCGGCGGCCGCTATCGCCACACAGCTCGCCAGCGCGCTCGGCTGTCGGTTTAACTTTCGGGGCTTAAGCCGTCGGATTGCAACCGCGTTGTGGACGATCGTTTGTCAGCTCGGGTCGATATTTCCGCGAACCGGCGCTGCTCCACCCTCGCGCCGGTAACGGCGTTGTTTCCTGAGAGACGGGTCGGGGAATTAGAACCCCATCGATGGCTAGACAGCTCGCTATAAGCACTGCTGTCAGATAGAAGCGCCCATTTTTTTTTAACACTGTCTTTTTTTGGGTAGCGTATAGCAGCATTTGGTATAATCCCATAGTGAACAAATTAAATGAGCAACCCAATTTATAGTGCGGATGAGTAAACATACTTTTTCACAGTACAAATGCCGGGACACAGATAGGTACACGTGTGTCTCTATATTCCAGTGAAAAAGTTCCCGTTCTACATCTCGGTTTTGTGAGAGCACGTGCGTACCCTCAGTAGGTAAACTTCGGCTGCCGGCCATGAACATGAAGCCTGTTCGCTTTAAGCGGGGATGGATAGCAGAGCCAAGTGTCCAGCTACTACTGCCTATAGCTCTGTTATTGTTTAAGTAGACTCAACCAAATTTTGCCGACGTTTTGAAATTAAAACTTGCTATGTGTGTTATGAATTTGGCGAGAAAATTCTGAGTCGTTCTTAAGATATTGAAGAATACATTTCTCAATTTTTCTTATTCTTTAAGGAACATTTTAAAAAAGTCTGCAGGGGAAAGGATGTGAAAATTTTTCTGCTTGCTAAATGTGACTTTGGGGGTGTTCTTCTGAAGCAAAATAATAACTGTAGGTATGGCCATTGTCTAGTAAAAAATTATATCTCTGAGGACTACAGTTTTATGGGTTTTTCTTCAGCGGAAACATCAATAAAAACAAAATTATGGTATAAGCATCATTATTTTGCTTCATTTAGTGCCCATGGTGTTTAGAAACAAGGCACAAAAGTCACCGTTTTATAGATGTAGTGGTTACATGAGAAAGTGTTCCTTTTCTGAGCAAAAGTTGTGCTCTGAGAAAACTCCACTTCAACGTTTGAGTTTCTGTCAAAGTAAAATAGAATGCTCCTGCTGCATTTCTCCATTATACTCTCCAGCCTGTCTTCTGAATCTATTTCACTCACTCGCCTTGATGTTTATTCTTTTCTTGCTCTCGGCAAAGGCCTGAAAGTCCGCCTTTCTTAGCCACTCCTGGTCCATCCTGCTTAGCACAGCAACACAATATACGCCTGGTGTAACGCCAAGGGCCTCTAGGACTTACTTTCTGGCATTGTAATAGCTTACTGCATCATAAACAACTGCTTTCACTGCGGATGCTCCAAGAAATGTAGTTTTCGCGCATGCGCACTGAATCAAGTTGTTCAGAGATTCGTTGTCCTGCGTGCACCAATACGGACACTTTCTGAGAAGCTGGTGAACTCATTCAGTAGGGAAATGTCTGTTATGCGGTATCCAGATGATTTTGCAGGCACATGAAAAAAAAAATAAATCACGCAAGCGTTTCTAAACTTGGCAGCACTTGTACTCATCGGCTGCCGCACGGTGCCTTAACGGTGCACATGCCCGTTCCCAAAGAATTTTCGTTTATTGCACGAATTCGGTGAAAACCGAGGCATTGATGCGCCCTCAACGCTTTAGTGAAACACATCATAGCTTGGAGCTTTCTAAAACAACAAGAATTGCAGAACGCACGAACAGAACTCGGGTTTGGTAACAGCGGGAACCGCGGATGTAAACGAAAGTTTCTCGCGCAAACTTCGGCGACTATCGTGACGCCCTTCGACGCTGTACTCAACCACTGAAATCGTTTACTAGGTAGAGAAAAAGCCACTTTAAATGATTATCGACATTTAAAGAAAAAACACACGCGTTATTGCATTTAACACAAAGCTAACGAAACTACACCTCACCAACAGTCGGGGGGTGGGGGGGGGGGGGGGTAGGCGCTTGGCGCCATTTTTAAACACCTTCCGTTGCACATCCGAAGGCGCCACTTCGTGGAAACACTTGACAAAAATGCTAGAATATTGTTACATTAAAATATAAAAATCACATTTTCAGCCGACTTTGCCCTCCACCCCCTCGTAAAAGCAAAGTGTACGCATTGTCACGCTCCGCTCGTTCGGCTCGGCCAGGTATCAGCGCAGGGCATGCGTCCCTACTGAACAGCTGTGTGCAAGTTTTTTCGACACCTGGTCTGATCGGCGCGGACTATGAACGGGCAAGCTAAAGTCGCACAATTATAAGTCATCCGAATAAGCACGCACTTCACTTTATCTGAAGCTGTTTATGCAAAAACACTGTTCTGATAATAATAAAAAAAAAAGCTTCCTGACACTTTGTGCTGAGCGCACAGCGTGCAGCGGACGTTGCAAAGACTAAATATCATAATTCCCGCGTGAATGTACAATTACATACGCACAACACAGAGTCCAGTACTTGTGCGTGTCAACATTACTCGCTCCCTATAAGCAATACTCGCCCCAGCGAATAAGCTAACAAAAAAGGAAAGAAAAACGCGTGTGCGCGCATAAGCCAGTAGATTACGATTTAACTGTTGCATACACACGGGATTGGTTTTTACGTGTGTACATTAAAAGTGCACAAACTTGCTTGCATAATGAGGCCGCGTGATAATAGACAAAATTTGTGCTTTTACGTGTCAAAACCCCGATGTGATTATGAAACATGGCGTTGTGTAGGGCTCCCGAATAATCCTGGCAACCTGCGTGGAGTTCTTTAACGTACACCTAAATCTAAGTACACGGGTATTCTTGCATTTTTATCCTCATCGAAATCCGGTGGCCGGGAGCCTGGAAAACGAATACGCGTACTCGAACTCGGCAGCGCAAAACGTTAGCCGCTAAGCTATCGTCGGCCGCCACGGTGGTACAGTGTTTGCGGTGCTCAGCCGGTCACCTGAAGGACGCGTATTCGACCCTGGCAGCAGCGGTCGCATTGTTGATGGAGGTGAAGATGCTATAGAGGCCCGTGTACAGTACGTTATCAGTGCACAATGAGAACCGCATGTGACCAAAATTACCAGAGGCCGGCCTGCATTACGGTGTACCTCATAATCAACCGATTCGTTGTGAAGATATAACACTGTTAGTGTTAAACAAAGTTGCGTACTCGGTTAAGTTGAGAAGAGTTCGCAAATGAGTGCTCACTGGCTTAAATTAAACTATTACGCGAAGTAGCAAAGCTAACTGAAAATTCGAAAAATGTATTTATTTTTATGTGTAGTTGGACTTATGAGACATACAACGTAATACAGACACAGCATTGGAAGGCTTCGTGCGCAATATCCGGGTTTTAAACACGCGCACCGGCACATGGACTGAGGCGGGGTGCCGTGTTGTTTTAGTGTAAATCCAGGTCATAATCATCCCTGAAATGTGTCTCGGCTGGCTCATTTTATCACACTTTTTAAGGAGGAGTGGTACAATGCAAACAAGTTGGAGAGGGCACAAAGAAGAGGATGGAGGAAACATCTGTTCACGGCCCTGTATAGAATCCTGTCATAAAACAAATACCTCAGATCTGCTTTCTTATTCAGATGGCTTGTCATTAAATGCGGCCGCCGGGAAAGCAATTAGATGAAAACGACATCTCCTCGCGCGCAAATTGTTTTCCCGTTCGTATGCATATTCATGCTCGTTTGCATGCGGATGGATTAAGTGCCCCGTTTTCTCATGGTAATTACCGACGTGGACCACAGCCTCAAACTGCAGCTCAGGGAAGGCTGTGAACATGAGGAACGCATACGGGGGAGTTATTCCCTATATTCGCAAGAGGTGTGAGAATGACAGGCGCTTTCATAAGAAAGAAAGAAAGAAAGAAAGAAAGAAAGAAAGAAAGAAAGAAAGAAAGAAAGAAAGAAAGAAAGAAAGAAAGAAAGAAAGAAAGAAAGAAAGAAAGACATTACTAGCTTCGGCAGTCATTGTGTGTGTGTGCAGTTAACTGACGCGGACAACTGTATAGAGATCCTGATAAGTTATTTGGATCAAAATATTAACAGCAGGAGTCATTGAAGCTTGAATTCCACATGTTCGGAGCGTCCACGAATTGGCTGAAGTGGAGAGAGAGTGCGAAATGAGGAGAGGAGGTGAAGAGGGAGAAAGAAAGAGTGAGAGACAAATAAAGAACAAGATAATTCCTCTTCGCGAGGAGAGATTCGAATGCGGCTGCTTACAGTCCGTAAGCGAGCGTCGTACCATAGTAGGCTACAGAGTTTCGCTTGCACAGCTCGCACTGATGGGAGCTATATGAAACAACACACATTTATGGGAACCGCATGAGTGCATTGTACCGTCGATTGTAACACAGATTGCTATGGCTGAGAGAAAGAGGAAAGGATAGCGAGAAAGAGTCTGAAAAGAAAGAGTTACACACACACACACACACACACACACAAAGAGAGAGAGAGAGAGAGAAACAAAACAAAATAATGTGTCTTGGCGAGGCGGCCTTTCAACCCGAGTGCTCGCGGACCGAAGGCAAGCGTCATACCCACTGCGCTAAACACCCACGCTTGCTTAGCTCCGTGGTTTCGTCAGATTTCACAAGCGTGGAGCTGGCTTCATTTTTTTTTTTTTGCGAGGCAGTGAGGCATGGCGTGTTCTCGTGTTCATATAGTAAGCAGATATATCTAGTGACGGTAGTATATTCGGAGCACTTCACTAAAGCCGATACATCGTCATTGTTTTGCTTGTTTTTTTTTATTGCGATAGCAATTATATGGACAGTCTCGGCTGGTTTTTGCCGTCCCCGTCGCCGCCGTCATGAACCGTACATGTATAAGTATGTATATATATATATATATATATATATATATATATATATATATATATATATGTATAAAAGTCTCAAAGAAAAATAATTCAGATAAAGCCTCCGAAGCGCGGAATCGAACCAGGAATCTCTCGCTCCGCAGCGCGTGGCGCTAACCACTACGCCACAAAGAGCAGATCCTTCAGGGCGCTAACGGCGAGCCTTATATACACACGCTTTGCCGCTGGCAGGACTCAGAGACGGCAGGCGCTCATAAGCGTTTCCTCATTACCAGCGAGATGGCGCGAGGAGCGCAACGGTCGCATTTAAAAGTCGTCGGCCAGCTCGCTCGCTTCTTCTAATATTTGTGCAGGGAGATGCCCTTCCGCTGTCTGCTAGCGCGGTTGTCTCGTGGTGAGAAGAAGAGGGATGTTTCGAGCTTTCAGCGTGATGTCCGCGCTGATGTTACGGGAGCGTACGAAAGTCACTCGATCTCAAGGGACGCCGCTAAAAGAACAAACAGAAGATGAGCGCGAACTATCAAGTGTCACAGCTCGACACTTGAAGCAAGCTAGTTTCTTTCGCTGCTTCGGTCGCCTTTGCAACAGGAGCGCTGTTCAAACTGAGAGTATCCATTGTGACAGCTTATTCACGCTCGTTCGGTGCATATCTGTGCGTTCGTTTCGTGCGTGCTTCACTTGATAGTTCGCGCTCATCTTCTGTTTGTTCATTTAGCGGCCTCCCCTAGCTTTGTATGTCTAGCTTTTTGACACACAACGTATAAAGCCCTTCGTACCAGCACGCGCTGCCCACGGGAGGCGCTCACTTAGCAAGTGCATGTTTGCTACAATTAATATTGCTCCTGAAGCTGCGAGCCTCACTTCGCATAGCATTACAGTTTCTTGCTATCGCATTCATTGCTTCGCCCTTGCGGCGAAACTGTGACTTTTCCTTTTGTTTTTTGCGATACATACAAGTCCTTTTTTCATTTTCGCTTTATAATCGTAATCGAAGAGGCGTGATAGATAGATAGATAGATAGATAGATAGATAGATAGATAGATAGATAGATAGATAGATAGATAGATAGATAGATAGATAGATAGATAGATAGATAGATAGATAGCAGCCGTACAAGAGACAGATGGACGGTGCGAGATGAGTAAGAAGAGCGCTGAATGGACATAATTGGGATTGGGTTAAAGAAAAGGCACTATTTTCTGTAGCCCTTGTCGACAGCAAGACTCAGCGTCCGTGGGGGTAGGGGAAATGGAATGAAACAGATAGAAAGGAGAGAAAAGCCGTAGTGGAAGGCTCCGGAAATTTTGACCCCCTGGAGTTCTTTAACGTGCTCTGACAACGCAGAGTACACGGGCCTCTGGCATTTTCGCCTCCATCGAAAATGTGACCGCCGCGGCCAGGATCGAACCGGCGCTTTTTGGGTTAGCAGCCGAGCGCAATTCAATTCAATTCAATTTTTATTCAACATCTGACAGATGTTTGGTGCACGGACAAGAAGCCTGAAAAGGCTTGACTAGAGTCTGACAACTAGGTCACCGCGGCAGACTAAGAAATACTTCCCAGCACTAATGATTAAACCAAATGAAATACGTCAATGACGTATGTCTCAAGAGCCTGTATATACACATGTCATATCTGTTTGCGTCGACAAATCACCAGAACGTATATACCATATAATGTTATTTTACAGTGCAGAGATTCGGCCTTCTCGGTTTGTCATTTTGCAGGCTTTTTACAGCTCATCGCAATGACTAAAATGAAGGACGCCGAAACTCCATGTCTCTTCAGCGTGAGGCATTGTGACCGTAGGCAGCATGTGCCATGTATATTATTTCTGGCGTTCGCCATGAAAGCTGTGTCATCAGGCTGTGTCTTACTAGACACAGAGACACTGCTTCAGTGATTAAGTTCCACATCAGCGGTAGCTGGCCTTGATTCTTGCGTGCAAAATTATTGACTGGATACGATTACATCAACAAGGCGTGCCCGTTCACGCATATGCACTAACCCCTCATTTCGCCAGGTAGACATGAATTTAAATTTTCCTTATTCCCCAGAACAGTGTCTCAGTGGAACTCCCGCCCTGATATGAACCTTTCCTTTGAAGCGCGCTAATAACATGTTTTCTGTTGCGTATATTTAGCTTATTCGGTGTATTGGTCCATTTATTGGTTCGATTTATTTATATTTTTATACTTCAGTACTTTGTATTGTTTAACTTGTTTTTTCCTCTCTTTGGCATTTTAAGCTGTGAGTGCCTTTCCTGCAGGGACCGATTTGTGGTCCGCAGTATTTTGTAAATAAATAAAATAAAAAATAGCATGACCTTACTCTCACAATAAATAAAACATCATAAACGAATCCACATAAAGCACGCTGTTCGCGCACTTGTGACACGGACGCTGTATCTTCATGTCATCCGACGCCGCTAAGAACATCAGTTTCCTTACGATAACGTACATATATATGCACGAGGCAGTCAGCACGCCGCACTATACTTAGAAATCTAGACGTTGGCTGAACACCAGGGGACGGTCGAACCGAATGGAAGCTTCACTGTTCATGTTAAAGAACCCAAGCCCAGTGCTTTCCTCTCCAAAAGCTTAACAAGGCACAAAGCATTGTCCCTACTTCAGATATCAGCCTGAGATGAACTTACGAGCTGTAGTCGACTCCTTTGTTTGCTGTGCTCATTCTGGGAACTATAAAACGAAACTCAGCCTTCCACTCGCGAGGAATATAAAATAGGGATTCGGACTCCACCACGCCGGCCCCGTGGTGTGCTCGGACGTACAGTCCTCTTCCCTTCATCCACCTGACGCATCCCACACACGCCAGCGCACATGTGCACTTCGCAGGACTTCGCGAACAAAGTCTAATGACTCTCGCGAAAGTTCTCGCGCGTGGGCAGGCGATTGATGAGCCCCGTACGTCTTTAAAACGACGTCGGGTGCCTCTTACAAATGAAGCGCGCCGCATAGAGCATGCAACGGAGATGTGCCGTCGCGCACTGCTGGTCCGATCATTACAACCGACGGCAATCCTCAACCCAGCGGCGTAACGAGCAGCGCACTGGGCCGTGTATGTGTGTACTGTATGCACTCCACAGTGTACGGGGAGGGAGCTCGATCCGCCGCGAGACGATCGGAAAACGCGGCGCGCTAAAAGCATTGACGCGCAAAGCAACGCGCCATCAGCGCGCACTTGGCTTATAGTGGAAGCGCCGCGGCCGAGCAGGAAATCGGCGCAAGACGGGTCCCGCGTGCTGCCGGCTCTTGCGTCTTCATCGCAGTGCGCCGCCGCCAGCAACTCAAGTAGCCCGCCGTCTATGAAGCCATTACGCGCCGCGCGGCGCCTCGCCAAGAATACGACCGCATTAGAATTCCTGAGGCAAGAAGAACGGCGCGCGCCTCTTTTCTGGGCGGCGGCCAGAGAGAGCGTCGAACGGGGAAGGCGCGCCGCAGCTCTTCTCGCCAGAGGACAATGGGCATTAGCGAGCAGCGGCTGCTTCCCCTTCAGTATTTGGTCTGTGCGCTTTCTTTTCTTTTTTTTAGCCGAGGCACTGGAACAATAAAAAAAAAAAAAATGCGGGGCCTTGCCAGAGCCTGCGGAAGGGGGAGAGATAGGGACACCGAGACGTGGATTGAGGGATGATGAACAGATAATGCATTTTGCATTAATTTTCTCTGAGCACCTTCTGCACAGCCGTTCATCTTGGAGCATGCAGATGGGCCGCTATACCACTGTGACCACGACTTCCTTCTCGGCCCATACAGTATATCTTCGCCCGCCGCCTTCACCCGCTGTTTAAGATTTAAAAGAAAAAATGGAGGGAGGGGGTAGGAAAGAGGGAGTTGAAGCACCGTCCTGCAACACTCGCTCACGGTATAATCCGCGGAAAAACTTTGCGCAGTTTGATTTATGCCGCAGCATTCAAGCAATCGGCTTGGAAATGCCTTTCCAATTTCCAACTGCTTTGACGGCTGATCCCTGGGGTCATCGCTACTAACACAATTTTAGAGAATGCAAAGAATAAGAGAGGCTAGAAAGAGATATTAAAAAAAAAAGAAGGGAAACTACGGAAAGGATTACTAGAGCGGAAGCTGCAGTTGTTTCGCATACGTCTTGGAAGGGAAAGAAAAAAGAACAGTGCATCGGTGCGTATAGAAAATCCTGGTACCCACATACACACGGTATAAACATAGGGAAAGCAGCTTTCAGTGGTCTATAAATCTTTGATCGCTATGAATATTCATTTCCTTGTTTATAAAATTCAGAAAGTTTACCTAGCAAGGCAAGTAAACCGTTAACGAAATATTGAAGAAACAGTCCTAATGCGGTAATGCTATGTCGATGCCGTTTGCTGCGCAATGCCGCAGCCAGGAGAAATGATAAAATGCCAATCATTATATATGATGCCTTTGTATCAAGCTCGTGATGATATGTACTTGTAAATATGCGTGCAGAATTAAAATAATGGCCTTAATGCACACCGCTGGTCACCGAACATGTCCTTCAAACCATTACCCGCCATTGAAGTTCGAAATTCCCAGCTGCCTGGACTGCACACCCGATAGCGCGTGTGCAGTCAAGGCATCCCCTTCTTTCGCAGGTCGATTCTAATTTACGGCGTCTAGGCATTGCGCTTCGCTCTAGAGCTATATACACAATTTCACTACGAGCATAACGACGTCGCCCAGTATACGTGCTATAGCTTTTATTTCGGAACTGGTAGAGATCCATCTCGTACGCGCGGCTCTTCCACTGGGACCATCGCACATCTATAACATAAAAGTGCTCTTTGCACTCACCCTCGTTCTTACTGTGTCTTCCTCTTCGAATTTTTTGGCGTGTGCAAAGTTCTCAACCCACTCAATGCACTAAGGATCCGATTCTTGTGTACGTTGTGAAATGGCTGAGAGGCTTGCTTCGTGCACTATTTTGGGAGACGTCGCTGGTTCCGCCATCAAAAAATAATTTTTCAGAAAGCTAATAGGTTGATCTCAAAGTTGCTGGCTCTCTCCTATTTTACCCTTGTTCTCAGCAAGATTTCACAGTTCACTGCGTCGAGTTTCTTTTTTGCATTCTAACAATCGGGAAAGAAGCCAATACATCCGTTCGAGTTGGGGAAGAAAGGACACAAATACTTTTATCACAATGTCGTGTTCTCGAAGTCCTGGGGCTGTCAAGCAGGGCCATCATCATCCTTCTTCTCCAGTGATACGGGGCCACCTTGAATCCGCTCGATCTGTGACCCAAGACGTCCATTACGCAACAAATGAACCGAACAAATCGGTGCGACGCAGGAGCCGTTTTTTTTTTTTTTTTTTTTTCATCCTCGACGGCGAACATCGGAGTCGCGCGCGGACTCTGCTACATGGACGGCCGGCAGCGCGCTCGCGCCACAGTTCGATTTGAATCCGGCTAATGAGCTGGACGAAGTAAGAGAAGAAAGTTCCGCGGCAAAACTGGCTCAAAGCACAGAAACACTAGTGTCACACGTGCGCGTGCGCAATCGCACGAAACAAAAAAAAAAAAAAAAAGGAGAAAAACGTTCCCCTGACTCGGTCCTTGCTCTAATGACTGTTTCCTCGAATCCGTCCTTCACCCTTTGTATCCTCGTACTTTCATGAGCCGCTTTTGTTTAACTTTTCTTTAAAGGCATTTCTCACATTATCGGAATTATCAAGTGGGCGTCAAAGAGTGCAGCCACGCGAACTGCTAAAGGATGGGAAAAGTCAAAACGACGCCAGAGAATAATGCTTTCGTTATCGCTTACTTCTGTCGCTTCTCTCACTTCGCCCTTTACGCCCTCGATCCCTTCAGTAATTAGGCCTAGTTAGCGGAGCGCTAGCAAAGTGGGGCAATTTTTCAAACGCTCGATTGCCCCGCGGTCCTATATGTACGTATACGTACGAATTGCTGAATGTTATTGCCTCGAGAGCTACACAGAAGACATAGCAAAACATTGTAACTATGGCTTGTTTCATTCGTACAGCAAAAGCCTGCAAGCGCCTCCTCTGTCGCATATGCATTCGTTGTTACCTCATGGTATACCGCTGAATTCTGTCTATAATACTAAAGCGCCTTCTTTAAGAACAAAGGCACTGCCGGCAACTTCTATTGCCCTGTATCGAAACTCGTGTGTAGAAAATGCACTACCTAGTGTTTCGGCCTCTACTTTTCACCGAGCGAAGCATGAGAGCTCTAGGAAATGGGATTAAAGGCGAGATGAGCAGTCATGCCGTGAGAAGGGTTCGCCGGCGCCTTCTTTGTTCTCAGAGTGCGAGTGGCTTGGCGCACGCATAATGGGAGAAAATAGGGTGCCTTGATGATACCGCCCGTCCGTCTAACAGATGCGCTCCAAGGTAGGGGTTCGCTTCAGCTCACGCTAGCTGTGTGATTTGTGCTTTTCATTCGGGCAACCGTGTTCCGCTTAACTTTTTTCACGTTTGTCCATAGCGCTTAATACGTGTTACGCAGCTTGCGAGGATCCGCACCGAACCGCGAAATTTACGTTACAGAGGGAATGTTCCTTGAATGGTATTACACCCTTCTTCTGTGGACGTAATAACATTTAAGGGGTGCAGGAATATGGAAGTATGGCGGACGTGAGCAGCAGCGTTGATGGCGACACTTCGTTCAAGCTAAACGTTCACCTGCGCAGTTTGTATATATAGACGCATGGTGGTCTTGACTGTGCACGTCGCACTTTTCTGGCGCAAAGACAGCGGCCACATATTGCTTCAACGGTCGCCTGCATAGACTGAATCCATCTTCTTAAAGGTACAACTGCCATTACAAATTTATCTCTGTGTGTTAGTTTTAACTCCGTATTCGCCTTTTTCCGAACAACATTACACCGACAGGATTGGAGACTGTAGTTAGGGCCGGGGGTACTTGTACCGTGAAAGGCCTTGTAACGTCGCTGACGAACAATGCAACGAGGGTATCGTTGCAGTTCACGAGGTCGACAACTCTCTACAAGCGTTTACGGACTTGACGTGCTCTTTCACGTGCACGCACAACTAGTGCCATTTTACAGCTCTATTTGCCCCCCTTTTCATCCAGATATCACCTTGCCCTAGTTCAGTGCAGCAAGTTATGTGGTCGACTAGTTAACTTCACTGCCTCTCGTCTTGTTTCCGCGTGCGACTTCTTCACTTCCAGCGTTGTTTAGCCATGAGGTGCTTTCATTCGGTCAATAAACATGGATTTACTTAATGAATTTACGAGGGTAGGTGGGTGGAGTGGGCCGAGAGTTCTACAGATATATTAGTTGTTGTCGTTGTATATTTTTTTCTTGCACTAATCAGCTGGCCGATCAGAATACATTTGGCAGGCTCCTACCAAGTACCATAACGTGTCGACTCACAAGAAAAGGGGGGGGGGGGGGGGGTAATAATACTTGCTAGTATTATTACCCGTCGAGCACTAGGAATATTAGTATATTAACAAAAATTACTTAATATTTGTGCGGCTATTTCGAAACAATATACCATAACCCAAGAGCAGCTAAAGCTTGGTTTTTACCACAGGAGTGATTTATATTCTCGAAACTTCCCATTTCTCTTTCACGGCAATTATACATCACCGCAGGACAAATTTGAACAAGGGAATATCGAGTCGGCATACAAGTATTGCGATCTCTGTTTTCCCTGAAATTGGGCTACCTTAATGCTCTCGTCACTGTGGAATTAAGCAACAAAACAACAAATACAGCAAAAATATTTTAACTGCGCGAAGACGACGAGACGTAGAACATAAAGCCACACGCACCAGGTGCAGTGTGTGTGTCTAGACACACTACGTTTCGTGCGTGCGTGTCTATGTGTCTTGCGTCTCGTATTTTTCGCGCATTTAAAAGTTTTTTCTCGGATCTATGAACCGACTAGCCATACAACATGCCTCAAAACAACAAACGCTGCCCAAATTTCCTCACTAACAAACATACGCCTGCATGCGCATCATTCCTCTAACGAACCGAATTCAAATAGTTCGTTTTTTTCTTCGGCATCGAAGTAAACCGCTCTTTTGTTGTTATTCTGTCCTCGATGCGGAACGCCAACGAGGTCTTCAACATTTCAGGGGAGCGTGCTGTCTCGCGGGAGCTTTGTGGCGTCTCAAGGATTATACGCTGTTGTCCATGCTGGCGCCTGTTTCCCCGCCGCCAAACGTGTGCTGCTGTGTATATATATATATATATATATATATATATATATATATATATATATATATATATATATATATATATATATATATATATATATATATATATATATATATATATACGGCTCGCGCGAGTGGCGCTGCCTAACACCCCCAGGATTGTGTGTGCATATATACCCAATAAAGTGAGCGGGGGGGGGGGGGGACGACCGCCTTCGTAGCTCAGTGCTAGAGCATCGGACGCGTTATCCGAAGGTCGTGGGTTCGGTTCCCACCGAATGCAGGTTTGTCATTTCGTCCACTTTAATTCCTTTCTACTTACTCCCCAATTACAATGCTACAATTAAGAACCTCAGTAACTTCCCCTATGCTTTCCTAGGCTTCATTGTTTGTTAGTTTATTAAGTTGTTTCTAACAAATAAACGAGCTCTTGACCCCTTCCCTTTCGTTATATGTATATATCTATATATTAGATCTTTTCAACTTTCCGTTACTAGAAGACGCTCAGTGCATACAGCTTTTGTTTAAAACTATTTCGGCTCGGAAGTCAACTATTTCTTTTTTGTAGCTAGCAGTCTACAGTGGTAATGTGCCTAAAAGAGTATTGTGGGATAAAAATAATCTAAGTCTGCGACTGCGGAAACGCGTCTCTTTCAGTCGATTCCATAAGGATTTAACTTTTTTTTTACTATGACGCCGTCAGCTCTCTAATATCCTACATACTGCTAGACTTTCATAAACAATATTCAGAGCGCTTGCTTATTGTTGCTACTATTATTATTACGAACAGCAATCCGGTTTTCGTGTGACAACAGTGTGCTTCACCGCTGCGCATGCTTGCAGAGTGGAGAAGAGAACAATACGTGCATTGGTTAGGTGCATGGTCGCGAGGATGCGAGTTTGGATGGTGGATTCTGATTGGATGCTGTCTCAGTCAGGTTGTATCTTTGTGTTCACAGCTTTGTGTCCTTTCTTTCTTTATTTGGTGTGTTGTTTCGTTCAGAGAGAACGTTCTTGGTGTTTGATGTTGAGAGGAAATATTCACGTATTGAAGAAAATTGAGGTTCCGGACAGCAGCGTCAACGTAAAAGCAAGAGAGAGAGAGAGAGAGAGAGAGAGAGAGAGAGAGAGAGAGAGAGAGATAGGGTAGAGGAAATGCAGGAAAATGACCAGGCTGCGCCTGCTTTGCGACCCTACAGCATGGGAGGGGGGGGGGTGTTGGCAGGAAAGGATGCAGTGAACAAATAGTGCACTGCTTCCTCTCATCAATGCGGTAGTGCTGTTGGCTTGTACTGGTGCACGCATACTTGGGTGTGCGCAGGTATTACATGACCATAACGAAATAAGTGACTACATTCGCTGAACTTGCTTTGCGACGGCTGCAGAGAAGAATGCATTTTAATGCGCTCGGCGTACGCTTGCACGAAAACAGCACGGATTCCGTAGAGACCGTACGATGGCGACAGAATAGTCAACTTGTGTAGAAATGAGGTCATGGCACGCGTTTGCAGCCAGCTATTTCATTATCGTCGCAGTGAATGAATGAATGAACAAAACGGGGCAACATTGTCTTTTATATGGAGAGAGTGGTACGTGCGTAGATGCATGAGATTAGACTATCGTCAAAAAGCGGAGGCTGGCGCAGAAAACAAATGCGAATTCTTTTCATTCTTTATCTAGAAATAGACGTAAATGAAGGAACTTAACCTGAAGAGGGACTTCTGACTTTCTATACCCTACACAAAGGGCAGCAGAAAACGAGAAAGAAGTGCTGAAAGCCATGAGGGAAGTTAAGCAGGCGTGCGAAAAAATAAAATAAATAAAGGGGAGTGAGAGAAATGGGATTATTATAACCCTCCTAATAGGCCACGGCCACGTAGAAGCTTGAGTAATGCCTTGACTGAGCTCTAGCGCGGCGAGTGTTTAGGTCGGCAATCCATGATCGTGCCCTCCGAAAGCGGCCTGTCATCAAGACGGGTCAACGCAGTCGAGGGCGACTGGTTGTGTGCGCTGTAGCGAGGACGACGGCAAAGAACATGATCGATAGCAGCACTATCCTCCATCGCGACGCGGAAGGCAAAGGATTTTGTTCCAGTGACACCAAGCCACAGTCGACGAAGCGCTATTGTCTCGAGTCGGGAGATTCCAAATGGGTGCCCAAGTCGAAGAGAAGGGTCCAGCCGGGGCAAATGTGTATACGCTGAAAACATATTTCATTTCATAACGGTATTTCATAACGATCTAGACGCAACATTTACAAGCACACAAATTTTCGCTGCCGCGTCAGCTTTTCAGAGCCGGATGCATTCTTGTACGCCCAAGAGCTACAACAGTGACCCGTAAAGAAAGTGGTTGTGGCGGGGAGAGAGAGAGGGGAAGAGGGGGAAGAGCGACCAGGGAGGAGGTGCGGCAGCCACAAGCAGCAAGCCGAGTCAAAGTCCATCGAGCAGCGCGCAGGCTGCCACTTTTCTAGGGCAGACGTTGGACAGAGTACATCATGTGTGCGCGTGCAGTCACACACACACACACACACACACACACACACACACACACACACACACACACACACACACACACACACACACACACACACACACACACACACACACACACACACACACACACACAAGCGCGCGCTTATTCCACAATTACTACACTGCATAACTGCAGTTAATGTCCCCTACGGAGTCCCTGGTTTCATTGTGTGATGGCTGCGTGGGTTGTGTCTGACAAAGAAATGATGCCTTCCCCTTTATTTTCATGACGTATCTCCACGGCAGAGCGGTGTTTTACTGCGACCACGAAACAAATTGCTGCAAAGCGTTTCTCGCCTTCAAACTCAATGCTGGCACCCCTGTTGCAGTTGTAATCAGACTGCACAAAAATATTATCGTCATTTAAACCTAACTGACGGTGGAGCTTAAACTAAGACCTGCTTATAATATTGAAAATTCAGCTCGTACAAAAATGCGTGAAACATTCCTGAAGAAAAGTAAAAGTAATAATTTCCAGATCGAAATGCACTTTTACGAAAAACATAAATCCTTGGCAGCCGCATTCAGAAACTTGCGCACGTCAGAGCGTTAGTTCGCAATCGACCACATTTTTCTTCTACGTCCAGACTTGCGCACTGATTTCGAAGAGGACTGAAAAATAACGGAACATCAAGATGTGATGAGAACGCTGGACAAACATCGACGTGTGCTGTTCAAAAAGGGCTGCTCTGAGACTCGCGCAGCCATATGTAACGCATAATGTGCGCACCAAGCGTATTCAAAACATTGAATAGATATGTAAGGCAGCGAGTCGTAAGTCCAAGGTTGTTTGAGGTCGCACTTTTTGTTTGTTTCTATTTGAAGCAAAATCTCGCTAACGAAGAGGTTAAGATGGTGTCGTTCGAAATAGCTTTATGTTCTCAACATTCTCTCCGAAAGCGCGTGCTAATATCGAGTTCTGATTTCAAGAATTGCTGGCTCTTTTGTTTAAAGAAAATGCCATAGATGGTGTGGGAATTAACGGAAAAACAAACCGTTTCAAAAGAACGAGCTTATGTAGTCAGACCTGCACCATAAATGGAAGTTAACGTTTCGACAGACTGCTGCGATATTAGAAGCATTCGAAACAGAATATTTGTGAATTTACGGATTGTAAATAGGAAACCTTTTTTTGCTGTTCGCTCTTTGTCATACGAAACTTTGGCCGCGAAGCTTCACCCCTGGTTCTCGGCACAGATATTTGCTGAATGGAAAGGAGCCGTGCTACATGTAAGCGGCCCAATGTTGCTTCCGCGTGTTGCGGAGCAGCAGGGAAATCGCTGAGACATAATGGAGGTGGTGGAACGCTATTAGATGTTGAAACAATGTTAACCGCAATGGCGTGTATTAACAAGTTCCTAAGACAAGATGAGCATTGCCATCGGAAGGGCTTATGTTTTTTTCCCCCATCGGTTTTGCGAAATCATAGCGAAAAAAGTCAATATTGATCGAAGAAAAAAAAAAACCAAAATAAACGAAGAACAGAGAAACCATGGTAACCTCCGAGCTACGCCACGTTTTCTTCCAGTGTGCTCAAAGGTGACCAAACCTTATTTCAATATCATACATACGAAAGCGTGGGCCGACCTGCAAGAGTCTCCGCTCCGTAAGCTGAGTAAACACAGTTTCATCACTATACCTTAAGTACACAGTCAGGTCAGACAACCTCTCATCGTTATTAAAATTTATTCCATCGAATCCGCATATCGTTATAAGGCCTTGACTATGCGTCCCATCTCATCTCGTGGTTTCGACTTTCTTATTTTACCGTTATGGTCCGGATTACATCGCGAAAGCCGTTTTCTTAAAGTACCCCAAAGGTTTCCGCTCATCCCGGCGTTCCCCGAATGAGTTCTCGAATACTGTGGCACTTTCGGCAGACCTTGTGAAGCATTCCTGCCCAGGTAAACCTTTAAGCAGCAAACAAGGGTGTTTGTATAGTTGCCTTCCGAAACTGAATAGTGCACATGTGTTAGAAGTCCCTTCAGAGAAGCCCCACCACGGTGGTCTAGTGGTTATGGCACTCGGCTGCTGATCCGAGGGTCGCGGGATCGCATTTCGGCCGCGGCGGCTGCATTTCGGTGGAGGCGAAATGTTGAGGCCCGTGTGCTGTGCGAATACTTTTCTCCGTGGCTCTGCGATGTCAGTGCAGGTTAAAGAAACCGAAGTGGTCAAAATTTCCTGAGCTCTCCACCACGGCATTTGTCATAATCGTAGCTGGTTTTGGGACGTAAAACCCCACAAATCAATCAACTCCTTCAGAGAAGCGAAATGTTGGTGGGACGGTAACTGGTTTCTACGAATCCGATGTACTGAGTATAACCATAACGCTAGAGCATGGAGAGTTTTTAAATAGGCTCTGTTCGGCCACATTTACAAGGATTGCTGGCGCTTTGTAATTGTCTCGCAGTGACACACACACCATGAGTTTCAATATCTTCTTGGATAATAAGCGATGTGCACGCGGAATGCCTCGTGTACCAATAAATAAAAAGAAATTTAAAAAGAAACATAATACGTAATTCTGATTGAACTAAGCAACGAAGAGACATTAGAAGGAGCTCCACTTAACCTTGTACTAACGTACG
The DNA here is from genome assembly GCA_013339685.2 of Hyalomma asiaticum. NCBI lineage: Eukaryota > Metazoa > Arthropoda > Arachnida > Ixodida > Ixodidae > Hyalomma > Hyalomma asiaticum. Next base: position 305,748,610 of record CM023481.1, read on the forward strand.
TAAGCAGCTTATTCACCGTGAATGTATGACAAATATGAGTTTTTCGTGCACGTCGCGATTGATTGTACGATCACGTGGCACATACCTGCATGGCCAGGAATGGCCAGGTATACGCCACGCGTGATTGAATGCTAACTTTTGCAGATTATACGTCAGTCAAAGAACATCCAAAATGCACATCGGAAATTTTATGAGAAGACACTTTAAATAGCCTTAACGATAGAAACGGGCAGCGTTTGTTGTAGCTAGCGATTTCAATGTGCACATCACATAACCAGATAGAGACAACCAAAGAACGGTGCAACAACCGACAGGAACCGACTACGAGGTACATATTTTACATCAACGTATTGCATTAACATCTGTGGTGATGGCTGTCTAACATCCATTTGTAGGGGGGGGGGGGGGGGGGGGGGGGTGCTTAACTTCAGCTGTGGTTGTATGCTTTGAGTTAACCGTGGTTGTAGAAAAAGAAAATCGTCACACATGTGTCGCTATGACTGAGCATGCCTTTGTCTAGCTTTGCTCTACCTCGCTGAAAAATGTCAGCGAACGCCAGTCATGATATGCAGGTCAGTGCACCGTAGCGTGCATTTTTATTGGATGAAACTAACGCATGTGCTCTGACGTTAGTACATTAGTAAAACATTTACCATAAAGCTACCATAAACGTATGTACATACGTACTATAAATGTACGTTAAAGCTACCCTTCAGACGCTGCAGTGCTGTCGACGCCCACGTTCTGTGCACAGTTAATCAACACAAAGACGCTGAACCCACTCGTAACCGCTTGGCTCAATGCCAAATAATGCGGCGTAGACAGTTCCTCGCTGACTGTTTCGAGTGGCATCGACTCCCACAATGCGTAGGGTCTGTAGGGGAATCTTTCTTATATTGCTTCGCTCTTTCATTATATCTTAATGACTTCCTTAGTTTCGTGTCATTTTAAGTTCTCGTGACATTTCGTTTTGTTACGATAAACACCAAGCTGGTTACCCTCCCAGCATTTAATTCTTTGTGTTCCCTCACTTTCCCTAACAGGCAGCATTATAATTGTGCTGTCTGAAGTGGAAAGCTTTACTTGTTCTACTTGTTCTGGCACGCGCTTACAGCCTCCATCAAGTCAGCGAATGCGCTGGATTCACCTCCATCGTCTACTCGTCCACAAGACACAATTGTAATGCTGCGAGAGGCAGTATTACACGGAACGCCAGCCGACCCCCAGATAAGCAGCCGGCGCACCTGAGGTTCCCGAGCATGAGGTCGACGTCAAAGCTCCATGCCCCCACTCACGCATCGCGCCTCCTGCGGAGGCGGAGGGTAGCCGGCTCTACACGGTGACCAGAACGCGCGGCCTGTGGGCGACGCGAAAAAGCGGGGCTCGGCGAAAAACGCTCGCCATTGTGCGAATGAGCCCGCGGAGCCGGAAGTCGCGGTATGTGCGGCACGTTGGCTCCTCCGGCAGGACGTCCCCACTGACGACACCGCTGCAGTTGTCATCGCGTGAGGAACTCGGGACGGCTCCGATCCGTTTTCCGGGACGTGACCGGCAAGGCAACGTCGCCCCGTGCGCCGCGATCGTTACTGGCCGGCCGTCGGCGCGGCCGTGTCGGGGTTCGAGTGCCTGCTTTGGCCCGGAGCTTCCAGGGCCGTGGTTGCTGCCTTTCCACGAGGAACGGTGCGCGCTCCGCTTAATGAATTCGCCTTGTCGGACACGACTATTTGCGGGGCTGCGCGCGCAGTGCGCGGCTTGTCGCTGCCGGCGGCAGCAGTAGCGGCGAAAAACCCGCGGTCCGCTATAGCCTCGTTACTGCCTACTCTGATTGCACCGAGCCGCGACGGCGGCGTCGAATGCTTCCCAAGAGAGACATGCTGAGACAGCTGCCGCAACAGACCGCACACTGGACGGCGTAGGTGTTAAAGCGCCCGGAGCGCTGTGCCGGCGCCAGCGTTCTCCCGCTTCGGGGACGCGAAAACCGCGCTTCGTTCCGGTCCGCCGGTGTAGAGGTGCCGAAACACGCGCGTGCTTTGCGTGCTTTCTGTTTCTTTCGGCGGCTGCGAGGGGCCGTAAACTTTTGTTACCCGCGGCTCGGAGAAGTCACGCAGAGAGCGAGATTTCTCTCGGTTTGCTCTGTCGTTCAGCTCGCAGTGAGGCCGCAAAGTGAAGTCATTTGAGGCACGTTTGTAGGACTGCGAGCACGTATGCGACGTCTTTGTGAGCGCGGCTTGAACTGCGCGGAAGCAGCGAAATGTGTAAAAGCCGACGACACTTTGTTGTTAGGGAAACATTTGTCATTCACAGATATTGTTTATACAGAATGTAAGGAAACACTCAATAAAATATTTGATATCCCCTGTTCTCAGGGAGGTAAACGAGTAACTGCAGATACCAAAATGCACCTTTACCTTTACCTTCTAGTACAACGGACGCCACGTAACAAGTATTGTCCGTTGAGTGGTGCGCGGGTGCTTCAAATGGTCTCGCTTATCCCGGTTGTAGTACATCGGCAATACACTTGTGGTTATTTCTAAGGCTGATCACACGGTCGTCGGTTTATACCTCCCTAAGGGATTTATAACCACATATGAGGATGCGCAGAAGACGAGACGTCGAAACCACAATAAAACGCTATAGCTGTAGTAGTAAATGCTAAAGACGTAGTAGTTTATGTAGGTGCAGAATCTCGCCACGCTACAGAGAGCGCGGATGAAAAGGGCTGTAGATACAACAACAATAATAATAATAAGACACACAAGAAACACCTCTTCTATTTTATGATCTCGTGGAGCTTTCGGAAGCCATTTTCGTTATGTCTTGTTTTTTGTTTTTTTTTTTTTTTTTTTTTGCTAGAAAAATATATTCCCGGCGATAGAATGTGCCCACTATAAGATCGTTTCGTGAGGGCAATGTGTAGACATGCGCATAGCGTTGACGTGATACTTGAGTGTCTGTTGCCGCTGCAGGACGTTTATGAGCTATATACGGTACAGAGAAACCGCCGATAAGTCGGTCATCGACCATCATGTATGTACAGCCACGGGAACACACCACAAATAAGTGTCTCAGAAAGGTCCTACAAACGCGAGAAAAGTGACGCGACGTGTATATATATATATATATATATATATATATATATATATATATATATATATATATATATATATATATATATATATATATATATATATATATATATATATATATATATATATATATATCGTTACTGATAAATGCGACGTAGTCGGGAGGATGTGGTCGCCTTCGTTCGATCGCTGCCCGAGTAGAAACTTGCGTGTCGTACTCGCTTCTCCGCGTTCAGTGTATTTCCGGAATTACCGAGAACAGCCGGATCCCGACAGCGGCTCGATGAGTGCTTGTCGGAAATGTGAGCGTGCGTGACAACGTTTGCGAGCACGCACTGAGTCGCAAGGTGCAACGTGTGAAAGAACGGATTGTTCTGGAGAGTTCTGACATTGCGCACCGTATCGGGTTTCTTTCAACGGATGGGCAAAATCTTTCCGTGAAGTCCCTCGCGCGGAGAGTAAATGAAGAGTGAACACGCGGCCAAAGAAATTGGTGGAAAACAAGACACGCGTTATTAAAATTGCCCCGTTCCTTTATTAACTCGAAAGCGCCAAGGAGCTCCTGCCATACGAAATCCGGTGTCGGGGTCGGCGTCATCAGCAGAAATAGTGATATCGAGCTACCGCAGAGTTTCCAGAAGAATCCGATCGCGCGAGCTCTTCGCCACGGCACAGGTACGTTAGTGAATAGCTCTAAAATTTCGTAGCTTGCATTTTTTTCCAAGAATATATCACGAATCACTGAATAGAGATAGCGACAGGGCAGTATATGGAGTCGAGGGAATAAGCAAACTGGAAATACGCTATCGTTAGTAGAATCCCGATCATTATGTGTCATTCGTGGTTGACGATGATCGGTATTTCCGCATGGCTTGCTGTGATAAGGGGTTTTGTTCAAAGCGATCTAGCAGAATTACGAGTCACCACCTTTGTAGAGTAACCCGTTGCAATGACTTTACAAAGGTCGTAACTCGTAATTATGTGTGCCAAAACTTCTTGGCACACAAAGCAAGGTATCCTTGCGTAGGCAGCGTCCAATACGAAGACGGGGTGAGTAGCTCTCGTGGTGTAGCCAGTTGTTTTGAGCAGTTTGACGTTCCACACGGAGCACATCATAGCTCGTGCAAGCATTCCAAGTTTCCTTACGTTCTCGGGCATTATAAAGAAAGGTTTCGCATGGCAAAGACTTCTCGATGCTGCAATGAAGAACTGACTGCGAAGCCTTGTTGGCTTGCTGGAGCAATGGAGGTCCAGTTAAATTCGAGCGCTACGTCCGGTGCATTTTTGACGAGGAACCTGTACAGGTTCGGAAACGTCAATAACTATTTTTGACTGTCAGTATACCCTTAATTGTCGTTGAACGCAACTTTACACCTGACTTCTTTGAATTGCAGACTATGTACATTAGAGGAATGTGGACGGACAAGGCGTTATTTCTAAGATTAGGTGGTTATTTCCACTCACGACGAGAACAGCTGCCTTCAAGGCTCACCTGATCACAAATGCATCCTGTGAATATCTTAAGAGCTTTAATGAGACGGCACTCGACAGGCAGAACGCTGTCAGAACTTCGGAATTTTGGCCTCGCAAATCTTCCAGAGGTGGAAGTCAGTGGACCAGTTAACCTCAACACGAAGCGCTTACTGCAATCGTAACTAGGTTTGTTTCCGTCGCAATAAGTCACCCCAAAATCAAGGCATCGGGCAAACACTATCCAGGCCGCGTTTGCAACTGCCATAGAGGTCTGTGTATTTTTTTTTTCTTTTTTCGTGCGTCTCAATATTTGAACGTTCTTACCAAAGGACCAATCTAAAGATAGCTGGTCCGTCGCATCTCCTCCGGGTTACTTCGGTTTATCTCGCTCTTCACGTTTAGCCAACAAAGCCGGAGCAGCAAGAACAGCGATAGATATATCCGTGGCTGCAGATCTCTCCAGCGTGCGACGAACGCTTGGCAAGCTTAAACGGCGGGTCATGGTAGCGGCGCGGTCGCGATCATTTTGGCGAGTAAACGAGGTCGCATCGAAGCAAACACTGGTCAAAGCGAGCCCGCGGCGCTGCTGGATATGCGCCAGTGTGTCGTTTTCGCCAAATTTGTGCTTCCGGGTGGGTTTACATCGCCCGTTTCTTCTTTTTTTTTTTTTCTTCCATCACGAAGTGGGGGAAAGTTGCCAGAGCCGGTTATGAGAAACGATCGCGGATCGACACCATGTCGAGGGGCGACAAAATATAACGCGAGCTGTAAAAAAAAAAAAAAAAAAAAAAACTTTCCCGAGGGTTAGGGCCCCCCATCTCTCGGAGAACCATTTATCTTCTCGTGACATTAAAATGCGTTTGTGGCTATATAAGCATTACGGTTAAGGTTTCGTTTTAACATTCGCCGCCACGTAGCCTCTCTTGCCTTTTCTTTTTCTTTTTTTGCTCCTCCTTTAGGCAATCTGCGTCGCAACTCTTTGAGCACCACGAAATGCCCGCGCTATGGTATACATAGTTCGTCGCCTGGGCCTCTGCTGGCGCGCCGTGTTCTGTGGCTGCTATTTATCTGCTCTTGGTTCTCTCTTACTCGTTTTCGAGATATTATTCTTCAGTTTCTCTCGATTTCTTTTTCTTTCTTTTCTTCTTCTTTTTTTTTTTTCTGAGATGGTCCGCGACCCCCGGTTGGGCGATTTGCGCCTGTTTACAAGCGTACAAAGTCGCCAAATAATCCTCACCCCCTCCGCTTTTTTCATGCACATTTTATATTTGTTCGGGGGCTAAACAGCGCGAGTCCAGCGTCCTACTGCCTTGTTCCTGCAGTCATTAAGGGTCTTCAGATAGGAAGGTTTATTCTTTCGCGTTCGATTTCCTCGAGTTTGTGTTTCGCGTAGAGAGCTCGCTTTTCGCTCTCTCTCTCTCTCTCTCTCTCTCTCCGTCTTTCCCCTCCATTCCTAGGGACATTGACGCATGCTCTAAATGCGTTAGAGTTCGCTAGTAGCTGGCAGAAAGGTAGAAAGGTGCCGTCCATGTTATACAGACGCTGGGCGGGACCCCATTAACTTAGAGCGAGACACTATACTAACGGTAACTTCGAAATTTTCTTTGCTTAAGTTATGAAGCCTGCGATGTGTACTATACAAGGTAACGTGAAATCGATGTTAAAGAAGCAAAATAAATTAAATTAGAAGGTTCCTTGTTCTCTAAAGTACTCACTTCAGATAAAGGATTTAAGCTCTTCCTTCTTCTTTCAAATTTTTTAGGACTCTCCTTAACGAACCTTATAGATAGGACTGTGTACCAACAATAGGTAAACGCTAATTATACGTCTATTCGTGCATAAGGTGTACACTCACCGTTGTTTATTGGTGCAGTCCGTTCTCCTGCTAGCCACGTGTACGAGATCGCAAATTTGGTTTCCGGCCACGGCAGTGGCATTCCAATGGGCCAGAATGCAAAGAGCAGTTCGAGTGCGCCTCGGGTTTCCAAACGAATCCAAATCCCTACAACTATAACGAGGTGGCGTTGTTAATGCATACATACATGTCGCACACATGCCGTGGCATACATAGCCAGCAACCGTTCTTCCTGCAACCTCGCGCTCTGTTATGCAGGGCTGTGTCGCCACCAGGCATTGCTCAGGCCGACGCCACGAAGAAAAACATTAAGCAGTGGTAACACACACTCACTGGTTCCCTTGCAGCGCTGGGTGTCTCCTGCAGCTCATTTGTAGCTTGATATGGCACATCGGTCTGTCGACTAACTATTTTAGCCACATTCCTTTCTCATGCCTTCTTTTTTGCTCTGTCACCCGCTCGTAAAATCTAAGGCAGCAAAATGGGCCGAATTTTGTGGAAGCTCTTTAGATATTCGTCCTTCCCTCTCCCAGTCCCAACCTACCGTGGTGATCACACAGATTTCACTCAACTTTCAAGTATAAATAATAATGGAATAAAGAGGAGTGTGGCCGTGCTTATATATCGCAGCTTGGAGGACACCCACCTTAGCGGTACCACACACACTTATTTCAAGTGCCCTTTGAAAGAACAGTCTGCCGTCCTTCGTCGATTTCATGTTTTTTTTTTTATCTCAATAGAAAGCACATCATTCGAAGTGTACATTCGCTGGAAAGTCAGCAGAAATTTTTAAAACGGGGAATTTTTCAATATTCGTGTTCACCCATTCTATATGTGTAGGGACGCCGGCTACAGTGGCTGCTGGGTTTTTTCAATTACTATTTAAAAGTGGAAGTTAACTCTCCGTCGTCCAAAACACTACCATGCAGATGTGTGTCACATACATTTGTAAGTACTCAAGTTTTGCTTTTGAGCCCAATAATTAAACCTCCGGGGGTGTATTGTTTTTCGCTACACTCAGTGCGAGATTGACACTCATCACCGGTGATGGCGCTACTGGTCATTTTTTCACGAGTTTCAGGGCGAAGTTAAAAATGTTCCTTTTTTTATGGGGTCTAAGCACCCTCACAGGCGTTCAACATGGAATAGAAATGAGCGCAGCTTGCACTAGTGGGCACAAGAACACTGCATCTAATGTTCCGCCTAGTTTCTTCTGATGGGCTTAGGTTAACCTAGAAACCACGTGGTTTTGGCGGGGCCACGTCACGTGACTATTTTCGTGATTCTCCGTGGTTGTAGCTGGAACACGTCACGTGACTAAATGTTACGCGATTTTACGCTCTTTTGGCAGGAACACGCCACATGACTACTTACGTGACTTGACGTTGTTTGCGGGAACACCGCAGGTGAACAGACGTTACATTTTTCTTACGTGGTTTCGACGGGAACACGCCACGTGATTAGCTGCTACGTGATTTTACGTGATTTCGATCACGTGACTAGCTGATACGTGGCCTTACGTGGTTTCAATCACGTGACTATCCGTTACGTGGTCGTGTAAGGAAGTATCTAAGCTAGGCGAGGCGAGGTGCAGCTGTCTTTGTCTGTCTCTCTTTCTCTCTGTGGCACACGCACACACACACACACACATGTGTGTGTGTGTGTGTGTGTGTGTGTGTGTGTGTGTGTGTGTGTGTGTGTGTGTGTGTGTGTGTGTGTGTGTGTGTGTGTGTGCAAATACAGCAGCGGCTGCGGGGGTGGGGGGGGGTGGGGGGATGAGATCGAACCCATAACTTCGAGCGGCGATTGCTTCGTCAAATTGCGTCGAACTCTTGTGAAGATCATTCAGCTACTCAACCAGGAAACACAATAACCATCTGCGAAAAAGGAGCATGATATCTTCGCTGTGTATTGTGAAGCAGAGTGGCCTGTGGCACAGAAGCATCGCTATTGGCATGAGCGCGGGGTTGCTGCACTTGACCGACCGCTGCCCGTTTACCCGGGTCTTTTGTAAATAAACCTCTTAACTACATATTAACAGATTTCTGGCGGCCTTCACATCACTTAAAAGCTCCCTTCGGATTTACGCCTAATGTTCAACGAGGCATAATAAATATTGTTCCAAAATCTCTGAAGAGTTTTGCGATTATTTGATAGCCGGGAACTTTGCGCAATTCAAGCAGATTTATCACGTTTGTTGTTGTTGTTTTGTGGGGCTTAACGTCCCAAAACCAGTTCGGATTATGAGAGACGCCGTAGTGGAGGTCTCCGGAAATTTCGACCACCTGGGGTTCTTTAACGTGCACTGACATCGCACAGTACACGGGCCTCAACATTTCGCCTCCGTCGAAATGCAGCCGCCGCGGCCGGGATTCGATCCCGCGACCCTCGCATCAGCAGCCGAGTACCATAGCCACTAGACCACCGTGGCGGGGCGCAGATTTATCACGTGATGAAGTACTTGATCATGACATTCGCACCTATAAGCATTGTCCTTGTTTATTTCCAATCTTAAATAAGGTTATCTTCAACACATGACTGATAGATCAATCAATCAATCAATCAATCAATCAATCAATCAATAAATGAATAAATAAATAAATCAGTCAATCAGTTTCCGTGTTACATGTACACGACAAAACACACTTCCACGGATGACGTTATTGTTACTCGCGAAACGATATTTCATCGTTCTTTTTCAGAATTGAAACAACTCATGCTTGGCGAGACACAAGGAAATAACAATTCAAGAGGCAAAAAAAAAAAAAGAAAGAAAAGGTGGAGGCAAGAGTCTTAAATAAAGTGTGACCATCAGCAAGTCAACATTCGCGGTCAATCGCCGGGAAATGAAAAGCTTCACGCGAGTTTGTTCATCTCAAAAGCAAAAAAATCACTCTGAGGGAGTGTCTTCCTTTGGCTTTCATCAAAAGTTTTCCCACGATGGCGTCTATAATATCGCTTTTGATAAAGAAATTCAAACCAACTGTGCAATAGTAACAACCGTTTACACGCAATCTCCTCGCTTTCCATTTCCGCACCACCCGAGATTAGACGCTGTCGCAAATACGACGTTCAGTTTCGCTGACGCGGGATACTGTGACAGGACAAGTATACTTCTTGCGACAGACTGAGGTTATATATTTCTTTTGTAATACAAGGATTACTCCGTAAATATTTTACGCGTAGTCCAAAATAGGCTGTGCGCGTCGTATTCTTAGATATTTATGAACAGGAGGTTTTTCTATAAATGTCTGCGTAGACATTTTCTATAAATGTCTGCAACGAGTTACGTATTGAGCGAGTTGCGTTTAACATCACGCAAACACTGGAAATTTAATATAACGTTATCGACACACACTCTAAACGTGGCTCGCGTTGTCACCAAAGTTACGGGGCCTCCCTTTGCAATAAGATCTTCTTGAGGACACTTCACCAATAACAATGACAACAGGAGTTCTGGGGAATATGGAGGCATTATGTAATGAAAAAAATTGTTGGAGGCGATGGAGAAGAGGGAATGTCGCTGGAGCTGCAGCATTTCGACCCACGAGTGGACTTGTCTTCATCAGGACGAAGACAAATACACCTGTCGAAACGTTGGCTCCAGTGACATTTCCTCATTTTTTTTATCGCCTCCAGCGATCTTTTTCATCACTTAAGAAACCTGGGATGTAAATAGTATGACGGAAGGGATTGCGAACCACAGCAAACCAAAGCCACAGCCAAGCTGTAACTTTTTTTCGTTCCTTGCTCAGCAACATTTTCGTGAGTTGTATTTGCGTATGATGAGGATCATTTAGTCACGTGGTGACTACGACCGCGACGCGCACACTTGGTCGCAGAAGAAACAAAAGTTGGTTTCCGCAGGGCGCATCGTCCACACCGTTCACGACTGTATATGCTGACGCTTTCTCCTGTGTAAGTTGGCTGACTGCGAAGCGCGCTCAGTTTCTCCAGCTTTTTTCCAACAAAGCGGGCATAAATTGGAACAGCCGAGCATGTGCACGTGGACAGATTTGCAGGATTTCATCGTCGGCTATAGCATAGAGAGACGGTCCGCTTAAACTGGTTTCGCACTGCGGTGCGCAAGTGTTTGAAGTGCAAACAGCAGCGCAATCATACCCACGCACCTTCACAGGCTTTGCAAATCCACATGTTTGCAGACGTGTGAGTGGATGTATATAACGTGTTATTGTGTGAGATATCGATCCACTACATGTATCCTTACGCAGCGAAGTATGTGCTGTTTCAGCAAAATCAATGATAGCCGAGCTATGCAACAATAACCCAAACATTCCTCGCCTTGTAATCCTACCTCTACGTAATACAATTCTTGCAGTAGACCGAAAGAGGCGGACAGCGTATACTATATATATACCCAAGCGTAAACACAGTGTCTAGTCCACAACTCGTGGCACTGGAGACTGCGTAAATAAGGGAGCCAGGTACACTTGTACACGCGCACATGGCTCTCACATGAAAGCTTGTTGAAATTTGAGAAATACTTGGACGATATTGCAGTGTACTCAGTTTCAGTACCGCATTTGGATGCAGTAAAGGCTGCTTTCGCTCAGAATAAAACTCGAAGGATAATGTTAATAAAAAGTGTGTTCTCCGCAATAGTCTCGGTCTCCTGCGAGGCAGCGCTTGCTGTGAGGAAAGCGACGTGCTATGTCGATGGCGTGCCTCTGTGTGGTCTGATTTTTACGATGCTTATATAGCCGCGTAGTCACGTAGTAGCTAGGCTCGCCGAAATGTGAAGAGAAAAATTAGAGAGAAACGCTCCGACGTAATACTCGGAGCGCGGTTCCGTATATCACGGGAACTATCTTATTTTCTATTCCGTGATTTGCTGAAAGAAACGGGGGAAGGGGGAGGCGGACATACATACATACATACATACATACATACATACATACATACATACATACATACATACATACATACATACATACATACATACATACATACATACATACATACATACATACATACATACATACACTACTCTCGTTAACGTGGGCAATAGATATTTTTGCTTTCAGGAGGGAGTATGGTGTTCAAAACACGTCGTTCAGAGGGCCACTTTAGAAATCAAATGGCGGAGTTTTACGCGCAAGATCAGAATAAACTGTGAGGCACGCCGAAGCGCGAAGTCCAGAGCAATTTTGACCAGTTGGAAGCTCTTCAACGTGACTTAAACAGAAACGTACACAAGCGTCCATGAAAATGCGGCCTCCGTAATATCGCACCCCGCCACGGTGGTCTAGTGGCTATGGTACTCGGCTGCTGATCCGAGGGTCGCGGGATCGAATCCCGACTGCGGCGGCTGCATTTCGATGGAGGCGAAATGTTGAGGCCCGTGTGCTGTGCGATGTCAGTGCACGTTAAAGAATCCCAGGTGGTCTAAATTTCCGGAGCCCTCCACTACGGCGTCTCTCATAATCAGAGCTGGTTTTGGGACGTTAAACCCCACAAAACAACAACAATCCGTAATATCGCGACTAGGTCCGCGTGTTCAGCAGTACGAAGCCATGGACCGAAAGCTGTACCTGTTTAAAGGGAGGTTTCAAGAGCCGAAGCTTAGATCTTGAAAATGATGATGATGATTGTGGTTCGGTAAACGAAAGGACGCTATTTTTTGCAGCCTACGTCGGAAGCCCGGCTCAGCATCCGTGGGGGGAGAAAGGGATTGAAAGAGACAGAAAGAAGAGGAACACCATAGTGGAGGGCTCCGGAAATTTTGACCACCTGGGGGTTCTTTAACGTGCACTCACAATGCGCGGTACACGGGCCTGTGGCCTGTTCGCCTCCATCAGAAATGCCACCGCCGCGGCCGGGATCGAACCCGCGTTTTTTGGGGGGCAGTTGAGCACCATAACTACTACATCACCGCGGTGGACGAAAATTTCATCTCAACGCGACTACACGCTTTGGCATGGGCAGGTTGCCCCAAAATTATGCCGTTAAAGGGACTGACAACCGATTTTTAAGGGGCATGTTTTTTCCGGCGCAACGAAAAGTTCATCATCGGTACTGTTTATAGCTACAGCGGTTGTTTTCAAGAGTGCGTGAATATCTTGCAAATAGAATTATTCTCTTTGAGAAGTATCGAAAAAAGGGTCCTCTGTCTAGTAACGTCGAGAGATGATCACCATGTCGACAGCTCGCCTCGCAAACAACCGTCGTTCTGTTTGCAGGAGTGAGAGCAGCTGTGATCAACCGCTCACATTTTTACCTTTTCAAATATATAGCTTTTCCCTCTTAGTACGTGACTACGTCCTGGCTGACTGGTCGCCGGCGCCGTTGTTCCACTGATAGCCGAGCCAAGCCAGGGCAGCCAAATCCGAAGCCACGCTTTTACAAATGACGGTAGGTGAATGGTAGTTGCATAGCAGGCTAATCTGCACATTTTAAGTACGAAAAAAAAAAGCCTTCTAATATAAAAAATGTACTGCACTTCAACAGCAATGAAAGGTCAAGTAACCGCGTACATTGTAGAAGGTCACGTGACCAGACTTGTGGAGCTTCGCGAGTTTGCCGCTTGGGTTATCAAAGGTTAGTTTCGCGACTTTGCAACAAAAAGTAAATATACAAACTCTTATTTAATTAGAATAGCAGAGACCGTTCGAGCCATAACAATACTCACCTCTCGATCAGTGTGGTAACCTCAGTTGTCTGTCTCTTTAAGATATAAGTTAATGTAGAAGATTTTGCTGTTTGCAAATGCAGACATTGACAAACTTTTGGCTTTCCTCACAGGAGCTCCTTGTGCAAGAAAAACAGCAGAGAAAAGCAGTAGCGCACCTAAACAGAAACCAGTGGCCACCTCCACTTAAAAAAAAAAGAAAACCAGCATGAATGTTTGCAGCGGTAATTGCGAGTATACCAACTCGGAATCCGGGCTAACCATCTTGCCGGAGTATCTGTGCATTGATTCAGGTACAAAATGACGATCAAGTGATAAAATTTTGGAAGTTTGTTTATAGGCAAGGTTAATTTCAGCACTATATACCACATGTATAGAACAACTGAATCCCATAAGTAGAGCTGCTTCCCCCCCTACACACACACATCATTTGACGCCCCTGCTAGAGTGTCAACATTCATTAAGGCCTCTCACTACGGTGTGCGCCCGTGAGACCATGGTGTCGGCGCAAAAAAAAAAAAAAAAAAAAACACCTGAGTACCAGATTTTTATACGACTATTTCAAAAAAAAAAAGGTTATCATAATTATTGTGGTTAACATTCCCCATGAAGTGCAGCGACTCAAGGCACACAGCTATTTTGCTAAATATGATGGAGGCGTTGGCCTGGTATGGCGCGTGGAACGCACGCCCCGTGTGCTCTGCCATTCTCGTGCGATGAAGGAGGTGCGTTTCCTTGATTTATTGATTAATTTGTGGTGTTTAACGACCCCAAACCAGCTGTGATTATGAAAGACGCCGTAGTGGAGGTTTCCCGTAATTTCGACCATCTGGGTTTCTTTAACGCGCACTGACATCGCACACGGGCCTCAACATTTCGCCTCCATCGAAATGCAGCCGCCGCGGCCGGGATTCGATCGCGCGACCTTCAGATCAGCAGCCGAGTGCCATAACTACTAGACCACCTTGGCGGGGCGGTGCGTCTCCTTAACGCTGTTGTTTACCAACGAATGTAACGCGCACTGCTCCTTACTCCAAGAAAGAAAGAAAGAAAGAAAGAAAGAAAGAAAGAAAGAAAGAAACAAACAAACAAACAAACAAACAAACAAACAAAGAAAGAAAGAAAGAAAGAAAGAAAGAAAGAAAGAAAGAAAGAAAGAAAGAAAGAAAGAAAGAAAGAAGAAAGAAAGAAAGAAAGAAAGAAATCAGCTTCCCGTGGAGCGTCACGATCAAATATACACTCTTAGCACAGTAACCTTTAGTTGATTTTTTAGGTACACAAAAATGTGAAAATATGCTAAAGGTTAAAGCACTTTAACCTTTAGTAAAGGAGCTTATTTTCACATTTTTGTGCAGCTATAATACCAGCAGAAGGTTACCGTGCTAAGAGTGTACCTTCGCGCGTCATGTGTCCACAAAAACTGCGAAGGAGCTTGTAACTTGAGAGACCAGGAATGGAGCTACAAGGGCCCTTTAATGTATGCGCTCGAAAACTGGACGGCTTCTAGGCGCGTTTCCTTTTTAGGAGACCGACTTAGTGCATGGTGTTGTCGCGACTAGGCCGTGGTTTGTATACGAACGAAGCGACTAAAGCAGGGCACCTTCACTGTGTAATGGCGAATGAGCTGGAATTTAAGGAAACGATATGCCTGCTGAACGCTAGCACCGTACGGTATTTATATCGCGCCCCCACATGTGAAAAAATTATCTCAAAAAACTTCATGGAAACATCTTTTTTCGGTGAAGGATAAAATTATAGTTTCGTCATCTTTCACAATATTGGTGAACACAAACATTATGTCTCTGGTTACGTATTAATGTCGTCGTCATAATCATTATGACAATATGTTGTCATAGGCGAAACTATGCTCAGAACAAACATCCCATATATAGGCATACATTCCGCCATATATTTCGCAAGAATCGTATAAAATGGACATAACCTGATTAAATACCGAACGGCTGTTCATTGCCTTCCATTAGTCAGGTTGTGCTGTAGCAATAAAGGAATAAAAAAAAAAGAACTTTCATAGGGCAGTTCGTAGTATTACGCAATTTACCTGACATATCGAGATGGTTGTACACGCAGTGCGTTGGTGTTTAAAGGCACACCAAACCGAAAAGATGAAGTTGTTTAGAGTGATAAGTTATATCTCGAGAACTCGATTGTCGTTAATTTCGCCATCTCATGTTGAATATTAAAAACGAAAATAAATGCCAAAATTTTAGTTTCGAAATTCGTGCCATTACTTCGGCGTCATGACGTCAGAGGGCCCATTTCTTTTTTTCGCATTCTCGACAAATTTGCTCCATCAAATGTTCTAACTCCCCGTGTTAATTATCCTGCATTCTTAGACCACAATGTGTATGTCTTACCAATAAATAGTTATGTAGGCCTTGGCAGACGCCGTCAAAGATCTGTGACTTCACGCGCATTAGTGCTGGAACTCCAAAGCGGCGTCGACCCCTGTATTTTCCTTTTTCGCGTTTTCTAGCTTATACCGAGGGTCTTCTTCTCGCAAGATGGGTGTTTTTGGTATCGCGAGAAGCTAAGCTACTAATACGAGAGAAAAAAAAATGTTTTCACTTAGGTGTCCCCTCAAGATTGGCAAAATTCTGTGGTCGACCACCTAAAACTCGGGAGGCTACTATGCGTTACAAAAAGCGGCTATGTGCTAAGCAGCGCTTAACATAGCATAGGCATGCATGATATAGTATAGCAAGAGGTGGCAAAGTGAAGTGAGGGAGAGGAGGAAGGAAAGGAGGGTAGGAGAGGCGAGAGCATGTCATATAGCCTTGTGTGGTATAGTTTATGCGCCGAAGAAAGTTATGTACAAGCAGCTCTTAGCATAGCAATGCCATGCGTAGTATAGTACAGTAAGGGGGTGGGATAGAGAAGTGAAGGTGAAGACTGATGTAAGGGTGAGGAGGAGATAAAGGAGGAGGTGAGAGGGTAAACCATAACAGCCACCTACAGCATGGTATAACAAGGGGGTTGGAAATAGAAGTGAGGTTGAGAAAGAGTTAAAGGAGGAAAGGGAAGTGAGGGTCTGGAGGAGGGAAAGGAGGAGATAGCGCAAGCAGAAAGAGATAAAGAAGGAAAGAGAGATGACAACGAGAAGAGGGTGTAGACAGAGATAAATAACGAAAGAATAAGATTAAGGAATATGACAGAACTCAATCCGCGTTCGCCAGGTGGTGGCGCTGCTTGCAGCTCCGCTGTTCACTCCGATTTCAAAGGCATAAAACTGCATGGCTTTAATTTTTCCCTTTCGTAATTGTTACTCCCGCTTGCGGCTCTCTGCACAACTGATTTGCCATATGAGATGAAAATAAAATCAGGTTAAGAAATTTATTATTATTATTATTATTATTATTGTTGTTGTTGTTGTTGTTGTTGTTGTTGTTGTTGTTGTTGTTGTTGTTGTTGTTGTTGGAAATGTATATATAAACGAACAGACCCAAACAGAAGAAGGAAGGAACAAGCGGACAACTGCCACCGAGTGGGGCACTACACCTGCTTCTCTTTCGGCAGGGGGAATAATAGAGGAAGTGAAGGTGAAGTCATCGGGAAATCGGTTGACCAATCAGAAGAATATTTTAACGCTATTCTAGTGACACATAAATGTAGAAAATACGCTCAGTGACCGTACTCTAGCGCTTGGGGCATAGCAAAACGCCTTTCACGAGATCATATGTTTCCGAAAATTTACGAAGACCACAAGGCTTCACTACCAAGTTCCAAGTAAAAGTACAGTTACATACAAAAAGTCCGCGAGACCACGAGCTGCCTGTAGGTTCGCAGACTTTGCGCAGAACTATATTATTTCTTCGAACGTCCGCGCTTTGCGATTCTTTATTCCCCGAAACCACCGCTTCCTATAGTTTGTTTGCGTTTCTCCCCTCTCCATGACAGCGTCCTGTCGGGCGACATTCACTTTACGCTCGCATCTTGGCGCTGCCCGCATAATTTACCTGACACGTTGACGGGCAGCGCCTTCAAGAGCAATTCCTGCGAGACCTGCCGCAACAGGAGCATCATGCAGCGTCGTTCGCAGGAGCGCTGGCGCACGACTCTGGCTGCGAGCATTGCGGTCTCTTGAGGGAGCCACTGCACGCGGCTGGTTAATAATGGAGGAGAGCCGAGGCGTAACGCCGAGTTATGGCGCTGACGGCGTGTGCGGTCATCTAAGGCGCGCACCGCGGCCGCCGAGCGCGAGCCGGATTAGCGCCCGGGACGGGACCGGACTCGGCAATGACGGGACCGCCGTTGCCGGCAACTTGTCTCCGTTTATGGGGGCCCCTGGTTTTGCTCCCCTAATGAGGTGCCGCGTCGTTTGGTCTTCTGAGCAGCAGCCGCAGGAACGCGAAAACGGCCGCCGCGTGCCCGACCTGTAGCCCCGCTTCGTGACCGGCCGCCCGGCCCGTCACTCAGGGCGGCCCGGGGCGCCAGTACGTGTCTCGAAGCCACGATGGGCGCCGATGCGAACAAGTGGCTTGTGTGTGTGTGCTGCCGGCTTCTTTTGTTCTTTTCCATCTTGCTCTATCTGGCGCGTCACGTCAAATGAGACTAATGCATGGGGACGCGGCCGGGACCATCTGACGAGGATTTCACGAAGAACGCGATGTGGCCCTGTCTCGCTTCCCCTGCTCTTTATTACTTATTGGATCATGGCTCCGCACGACTTCTATAGAATGGCGAGAGTGGCGTGTGAGCAGAATAAATTCAGTGGCGATGCTGCGAAATTTCGCGTGGTAGCCGTACGCGTTTGCAAAAGTTCAGTTCGCCACTATACAGGGTGTTTTTTTTTTTAGCTGCAACACATTTTTTAAATTAGAAACACATAAATCGCGGGAATGTCTTGTGTACCATTCGAGTATACGGATTGGCGGCCTCTAGATACAGAACAATTCCCGCACTTGTGCGCAAAATTACGCTAATTAACTTCTTTAATTATCAGTAATTGGTGGCTGCAGCAAATCAGTACTTTGGAGGCCGTCCTCGACACTACCTATCCCAACGATCAAATTTTGAATAGCGGAGTGCATGTCAGAGCAACGCGAACAATTATTTCCCCGTGGCAGGCTCCTTGAAACCGAAACTGGGAGCGAAAAGAGCGTCTGTGACGTCAATGTCGCCGCCTCCCCGGATTTCACACTCGCCTGCGGGGCCCAACGCCGCAGATAACAAGGAGATAACGCAAGCTGCTTGCGCGACCGGAGCGGCGGTGACCACGGGCGAGTGGCGAGTGACGAAAGCCGTGGGGACGGTGACATCGACGTCATAGACGCTCTTTCCGCGCCCAGTTTCGGTTTCAAGGAGCCTGCCAAGGGGAACTAATTGTTCGCGTAGCGCCGACATGCGCTCTGCTATTCAAAATTTGATCATTTGGATAGGTAGTGTCGAGGACTGGCTCCAACGTACTCATTTGCTGTAGCCACAAATTACTGATAATTAAAAAGTTAATTCGCGTAATTTCGCTAATTATGCCCACAAGTGCGGAAATTATTCTGTATCTAGAGGCCGCCAAACCCTATACTCGAATGGTACACAAGACATTCCCGCGATTTATGTTTTTCTAATTTACAAAATGTGTTGCAACTAAAAAAAAACAACCTGTATTTAAAGTCGCCCTAAGCAACAAGTTCGAGGCCTTAGAAGAAAACGGTGACGATTTAGAAGAAATAAACAAAACCATAACGAAAACAATCCTTGAAACCGCGATAGAAGTCGGGGGTAAAACAACAAAGCAAGCAAAAAGTAAGTTGTCCCAATCTACCAAGGACTTAATAAAAAAACGCCAACAAACGAAAGTAACTTCATCAAAAGACAAGATAGAATTCGCAGAACTGTCAAAATTGATCAGTAACGCCAGGCAAAGAGATGTAAGAAACTTTAACATGAGAGAAATAGAGAAAGCAGTAGAAAAAGGCACCAGCATTAAATCGGTCAAAAAGAAACTGCACTTAGGACAAAACAAAATGCATGCGTTAAAAGATAAACAAGGTAACGTTATCAACAGTTTCAACGAAATAGTAAAGGTAGCAGAAGATTTCTACTCGGAACTGTACAGCTCTCAGACAGACCATACAACCTTAATAGAAATAGAACCAGAGGAGGACATCGAAATACCATGTACAACCGCTGACGAAGTCAAAAAAGCTGCCAAAGGCATGTCCCGCGGTAAAGCAGCTGCTGACGATGGTATAACAGCCGACTTGATCAAAGACGGAGGAGATATTGTACTTGAAAAACTTGCTTCGCTCTTCACGAAATGTATCCAGACATGTAGTGTACCGCGCAGCTGGAAAAATGCTAATATAATCCTTATCCACAAGAAAGGTGACAAAGAATTACAGACCAATCAGCCTACTCCCAGTAATATACAAGCTATTTACAAAGGTAATTTCTACGAGGATAAGCGAAACACTCGACTTTAACCAACCGAGAGAACAAGCTGGTTTTAGGAAAGGTTACTCGACAATGGACCACAGCCACGCTATCAACCTAGTAATTGAGAAGTACGCGGAATATAACAAACCTCTTTATATGGTGTTTATCGACTACGAGAAAGCATTTGACTCCATAGAAATACAAGCAGTTCTAGAAGCTCTACGTCGACAAGGGGTACCTGGCGTATACGTGAAAACCATAAACAACATATACAAAGATTGCACAGCCACACTACTCCTACATGAAAGAAGCAGAGAAATCCCGATCAGGAGAGGTGTGAGACAGGGAGATACGATATCCCCGATGCTATTCACTGCATGTTTAGAGGAAGTCTTTAAACGTCTAGACTGGGAAGAAAAGGGCATTCGAATAGACGGAGAATATCTAAACAATTTCAGATTTGCAGACGACATTGTGCTCTTTAGAAATGATGGTGACGAATTACAAAACATGATTGATGACCTAAACAGGGAAAACATTAAAATTGGATTAAAAATGAATAGGCAAAAGACCAAAGTTATGCTCAATAGCTTAGCTAAGGAACAGGAATTTAAAATCAACAATGAACCCTTACAATGTGTAAACGAATATGTATATCTGGGACAGTTAATATCAGGAACTCCTACCCAGGAAAATGAAATTCTCCGTACAATAAGGCTGGGCTGGAGCGCATTCGGAAGGCATTACGAAATCATGACCGGAAACTTACCGCTCTCATTAAAGCAAAAAGTATTCAATCACTGCATTCTCCCAGTACTAACGTACGGTGCAGAAACATGGAGAATAACGAAAAAACTAGAGATGAAACTAAGGAGCACGCAACGTGCAATGGAAAGAAAAATGATAGGGGTAACGCTAAGAGATAAAATACGAGCGGAATGGATCAGAGAACAGACAGGAGTAGCCGATATTATCATATCAATTAAAAGAAAGAAGTGGACCTGGGCAGGACATGTCATGAGGAGGAAGGATAATAGGTGGACAGTAAGAGCGACGGAAGGGATACCAAGAGAGGGAAAACGCAACAGAGGTAGGCAAAAGGTTAGATGGAGCGATGAAATTAAACGTTTGCGGATATAAAGTGGAACCAACTCGCTCAGGATAGGGTGGATTGGAAATCGTTGGGAGAGGCCTTCGTCCTGCAGTGGACCTAAACAGGCTGATGATGATGATGATGATGATGATGATGATGATGATCTATGTGAATTTCGAGCTCGAGCATATATAGCTACCGTGTTCGTAGAGCGTCACAAGTCAAAACATGTGCGAGCTTTTAAGCGGTGACAAACAAGAATCTCACATGGTGATAATACGTCGATGTGTGAATTCTCTCCGTGACGAACGCCGAACCTTTATCAATATTTTCTATATAGCATGGGGCAAAGCTTGAATGTAGAGATAGACACATTGTCTGCTATGTATGTCAATTCGCCACCATTCATTATTTGAAAATGAGACTGTCCTAGTACAGAGTTGAGCCGACCACAAACGTGAAAATCGATGGTTCTGGTATATACACAGCCAATGAATGGGTATTTTACCTATACAAGAAAGTTGAAGAAACAGAAATTCAGTGGTTGAAGGCATGGATCGATGAAAATAAAAAGAAATGTCGTTCAAAACGATCAAAGATAGGAAGCGTCGCTAGAACCAACGTCGCGACATGTGGACATAGCAGGACTGCTTGCTGGGATAGTTGGTCTGAAATTATTACTTCAAAAATATAGCGCAAAAATGTAGAGCAGAAATTCACGACAGGAAAGGACGGGCGCTTGCTCTGACGATGACAAGTCCATTTGTGGAAACATTAGCTCTATAGCGACATTCCAAGCGTTCCTTTGTTTACAGCCTTTTTTTCTTTCATTATTTTACCGGTATTATCGCATATTTTACAGCCCTTTTACAGGCTGTGTTAACAACGGCGCTAGGCGGAAGCTTTCGACGAAGTGCCAGTATAAAACGAACCCACGCACGAGGGTGTTAAACGTAGCGCTTAACCGTAATGCACTAAACTTATTCCCATCTATAACCGACATTCGTTCTGGTTCTCTCAACACGTTTCGGCCACTCGCTTGACTTCCAAAGTACAGGCTCCGCTGCGCTAGACTCGGCAGAAAAAGAGCAGCATCCGCTCTGGCTCGCGCTAAGAGGCCACATTACGTGTAGGCACTAAAGAGGCCCGAAATGCCTCAGGATTCGCGCTCCATATACATGGCCGAGTGTTGTCAAAGCAGGGGAACAGGATCGTTAATGCAGAACTGGGAGTCCTGAGTGGGTTCATTGGAAGGGGGAGCCCGTCAGCCTCGTCGCATCGAGGTGGTGCCGATGGGGAGTGTGGAGGTGTAGGTAGGTAGATGGGCGGCACACGTTGAATTTCATGAAGGGCCCCAACTCGGCAGTTTTCGTCACCGCTGGCTTCCTCGGGCCGCCGTCCTCCCTTGGGGCGGCCGAGGCTGCATTAGCCAGTATTGTTCCCGAGGAGCCCTTTTCCGGCGCCGCGGCCTTCGCTTTGCTGGGACGCCGAAGTAATGAAGCGGTTCCGAACTGCGGAGTGACCCCTCGCATCGCGGCCCTTGGCTGCTGCTTTCGCCGCGCCATCCCCCCTCTCCTCTCACGCTTGTGCGCACAGACGCCCGCACAGGCGCGCAGCCGTGGCTTTCTTGCCTGCCCGCATCTCCGTAGTTCCTCCCATTTCTCCCTCGTTCTTCGGAGCGCACTCAGCTTGAGGCCCCGCGGCACGGAACAGCACCCTTTTGATGGCAAGGCCAAGTACGTCCTATACATACGTCTCCGTAGAAAACCATTCCCTCCAGCTTTCTTTTTCGCCTTCGTTCGGCGAGTTGTTTTCTTTTCCCTTTGTTCTTCGTCCCATATACTCGTAAAAGTCTTGCGAAGATGTGTGAAAGGTTACAATGGGAACGAAAAGAAAGAGCATGCTTTTTTGCAAATCGAACAATGCCCGTGTGTGTGTGTGTGTGTGTCTTCGTGCAGCCTCTCGCATAAATGGGAAGTCCAGTGCCCTCGAAGCCGGAACGTGCCAATGGCACTCCTGCACTTGCCCACTCTGAGAGTGGACTTCAATTTTGCGGGCAACGAACGCTGGCAGCCGTGGCACCGACGCACAGAAGTGCGGTGGGATGAGAGCAATTGTTTCTTTACTTTTGCCACAGTCAGCACATCTCTTCCTCATTAGACAAAGAAAAGTTACGAAAGAGCTGGCGGCAGCTGCTGTCATTTGAAATATCATAAAGTAAATCAAATCGAATTCTCGGAGAAAAGAATAATGATCAGAGGTGTCGTTCCCGGGGTGGCATTCAAAACGCCGAAAATAAAAATGACGAATTATCGGAATGCCGAAATTTAAAACGCCGAAAATTCAAAACGCCGAGACTATAAAAAGCCGAAAATTTAAAATGCCGAAAAATCAAAACACCGAAAGATCAAAATGCCGACATCACCCAGCTATGAGACCAGCGCTGGATAGGTGGCGCGCCGCAAAAGGGCGCCTGGCGGGGAGTCGCGACATAACTCAGCCGCTCGCATGGCCTCCGCGCGGTGAGCGCACGCGCGTACGCCGTTCCCGTGCTTCATTTTGGCAAAAAAGTAAGAGGCAAGGGGTAGCTGCGTCAACGTTTTTCTGCCATGGTATGTATGTACAGCCCGCGGTATGTATGCACGCGGACGTTGATCAACCAAACCACCGTGCTAGCATAGCATGTATGGTGTCGCACTGTTATGCTCGAGGGCGCGGGATAGATTCCCGGCCACGGTGGCCGCATTTCGATGTGGTTGATATACAAAAAACACCACGATGTGGTTGATATACAAAGAAACTCCAGCGCTGGTATCTTGGCAAGATAAAGGTTCCGCCGGCTTTATACGATGTTGCATGCGCTTTCGCCCTCTTTTCATCAGCCCCTCGAAAACAGGAATATATTTCCTTGTTCATTGAATTTCATATCATACAGATAAATTGTGTGCAATGCCTCTGATCGCTCCCTCGATGTTGTCTTCGACTCTGGCCTGCTCCCTTTTCATGGTGGTGATGAGGCGGAAGACGCTTACCTGTTGTGCGCCAACCAATATTTCCCATCGTCGGTGCCACGCCTCAACGGCGTTGTTGCCTCTTGGAAATCCGTCCTGAGTGAGGGCAAGCACATTCCAAAGGGATGGCGGGAATATCGGTGGAGTACGTATGACCACGGTGGAGTTGCCTCCGGCAACACGGCGGCGTGATTTTCCGAGCAGGTAGTTGTCCTCCCACCATCGAAGCAAGTCAGAGGCTTCTTGCGGGAAGAGTGGATTCAAGGACGCATAGGCATCTCGTACTTCTTCGGTGGGCAAGAACGAAAGGGCTGCGAGCTGCCTCACCTTGATGGCGAAGCCATCTACATCATTTTTGTAGAGCACTGCCAGTCCTAGGTGTTGCACTCTCCTCCATACTGATTGGCACAAGTGGAACAGACAACCATGCACGTCCTACGACGGGAGCAACGTCCGAATAGCGTTGATTGCAGCCAGTTCGAAGTCTGTACTCACAGTTTTTGGGTTTAGTGCAAGTCCCATATCTGCGGCGAAGTTCAGCACTTCCTCGAAGAGCGCCTCGTACGCCACCTGGGTTCGTCGAGTCATTAGGCAGTAAACAAAAGGGAACACATGGCCATGAAGATAACCGTGAATTGTGTATAACTGTTCGAACAGCGGCGACACAGTCTTAAATGTTCCGTCCATGAGCCAGATTGGAGCGTCGTTCAGTTTCCTGATGTTTTCGTCCGTGAAAAAAATGAGGAGTCGAGCTCCATCTGGGCTGGTGCAGTCGCATCGCAGAAACTCACGGCCATCTAAGGTTGTGCGGAACTCGCCCTCGACGATGAGCTCCTGCACGGCAGACGGCTCGTGTGGGCAGTCCGCTTTCCTTTTCCTTCTTACAATCTGAAAGGCTTCATCACTTGGAAGGTGTTGCCTTGAAGACGCTGGTACATATGCCGTGACTTGCTGCACGATCTTCACGGGGGCCTCGCTCGAGGCCGCCGCCAGAGCTTTGATCCGCTCTTGAGTGCGAAGAACTGTCACTCTACAGACATCCGGAGCATGGCTTGCATGGGTCACTTTTTTCGAGACGACCTTGTGACTACCGTCTCCAGGACGGTCGGTGATCATTCTAGCGTTGCATTCACCTCGCTTCTCGCACCTCCAGTAGCGTCTGGAACGTACTTTTTTGTCAAGCACGTAAACATAACCGTCTTTGCAGCTAAGTTTTGTTTTTCCCTTCTGGGAGCACACCATAACAGTGTCTTCTTCCATTTCCATTGAAATGATAACTGCCGCGCATTGCTGCTGCTTTTGTACTCCGAACGCTGGACAGCGCTGCTTTTTTTTTTTTTTTTTTGCTGACCCATAAGAGCCATCCTCTGCAACTGATATGCATGCCTACCTTTACAACAGAAAAAAAATACGAAATTTTATATCGCTTTAATATGCTGATACTGGTGCTTTTGCAGAACAACTTGAACAGCTATAGGTTCGTGTCAGTAGACAGTGACACGGTGGAAAACGAACAAGCGGTAGTCACAAAGCGCGTCATTTATTTTTCACGTGGTTTCGGCGTTATGTCACTTCGGCGTTTAGATTTTTCGGCATTTCGCTTTTTCGGCATTTCAATTTTTCGGCATTTCGATTTTTCGTCGTTCCGACGTTCGGCCTTTTGATTTTCGGCGTTTTGATAGGGACCCGTCGTTCCCGTATGAGGAGGAAGCCGGTTCGTCGTTCTGATTGATTGATATCTGTTCGATAGACGATATCGGTTCGTTGTTCTGATTGATTGATTAATTGATTGATTGATTGATTGATTGATTCATTCATTCATTCATTCATTCATTCATTCATTCATTCATTCATTCATTCATTCATTCATGAGGTTTTACGTCCCAAAACCACCACGATATGAATACGAGAGACGCCGCGGTGGAGGGCTCCGGAAATTTCGGCCACCTGGGGTTCTTTAATGTGAACTGACATCGCACAGTACACGGGCCCCAAGATTTCGCGTCCATCGAAATGCATTCGCCGCGGCCGGTATTCGATTCCGAGACCTTCGGTTTGGTCGTTCTGAAGGTGAGAATGCTAATGAAAGTTTCCGCATTTCATCTGTAATGTACAAAAAGAAATAAAGAAAGTTAATGTCGGTTAATATTGTTGAGTTTATTTTATTTATTTATAAAATACTGCAGGCGATAAGTCCAAGGACGGTGAGCAATATACATATGATACAGAAAAAAATAACAGAATGAATCAAAGTTGAAACACGGTTGAACAATTGAGCAACTTGGTCATGATACAACTACAAAGTGGTTATGAAAGAACGACAGTATTTACACAAATGGAAAGGTGTACGGGTCACGGGCGTTGGGGAGGTGCTTCGGTTAGTTTGTCCCAGTCGGCTATCGTTTGTGGAAAGAAAGAGTACCGAAAAGTATCAGTCCTTGCGAATGTTGCTGTTAGAGAATAAGGGTAGTGGTGTCGAGTGGGTCTGTTTAACAGGGGGAAAACTGAGTTAATGGGAAGTTTACAATAGCTTCAAACTATTGCTCAAATGAGCTAGTTAACTGGACAGTTAACGATAACTTGGTCATTGGGAAGAGTAAAACAGGAAAGTTAGCCAGACATGCTTTCGTCAAAATCATTAAAGCCTGAAGTGAGAAACCACGACGACAAAGGATAGTCGGGGCAGCCTACATCGCCATAAGAAGTTTGTAATGGTTGACCGTGAACCTGCCAAATATAGATAAAACTTAAACTCTTCTGTACGCGGAGCACTTTAATTGGTCGACACCGAGTACCTTTAAAACCAGCCGCCTGCAGCGACTTACGTAGTGTTGCCATTGTAGTACATACAGTTGTTTCACAGGCAGTAAAGCTCCATTCACCTCCAATCGATGGAACTTCGCCATCGCCCGAACGAAAGCTCTACACAGCTTATTTTATTTTATTTTTTTTTGTTATTGCTGTTATTAATTTTTATTTTTTGGTTACTCGACTCTGGCGGTATCACCGGAAATGATGACGCAGACAAGGTTGCCCGGTTGTCACATAAAAATGATCGCTGAGTAGCGATGCGACTTTATAAGGTCAGAGACTGCGTGGCATTATCTGGTGCGCAAACTCCCGTTAAGTCGAGTGGAGTCCTGCACGCACATATTGCACACCTGACTTAACGGAGCCAAATTCTTCGGTGCGCTTTGGACTTTCCTCCGGAGTGTCATCGATAACACCATGAGAAGTGAAGTGGCGAAAAATCACTCGCCCGGCATACGCAATTCGTCACGCACTATAGCATTTAGTTTTCAGAATTCGCATTGGCCGGGCAAAAGCTGAGGGGCTTTGGATATACCAGTAATAGCGTGAACGATCATTTTCTTACTGCACTACCACAAAAACCTGTGGGATCGCTTACTCCTGTAAAGTAAAACCAGAGTCCTTCAACGAAAAGCATTGAAGGACTCTGGTAAAACATAATAATCTTGTAACACAAATGCCCACCTGAGATCTCTGAAAACAATTGCCATCCTTGTCCCTTCCGCAAGCTCTCCACCCCCTCCCCCCTCCGGAACTTTGATGTTGTCGAATTTGTCAGTGCGGTCCGCACAGAGCACAGACAAATCCTACAACTGGGGCGAAGTACTTTTTTTTCACCGTAGCATTCACGTAATTAATGGATATTTATTACATCTACTTCTACACTGAAAATGGTCTTTACTGCCCCTCCACGACGCACGCGCAGTCTTCTGCGGTGCCTATCGCGTACGCGATGCTTTCCCGCAATGCGAAGCCACTTTGCGGAGGAGGCTACCACTGGACAGATCTCGCAAACCGTGCAAGCGCGTGCCTACGCTGTTTGCATAAGAGGGGGAAGGAAATTGGAGCGGGAGGGGGAAATGTTTACGTTCTCCGGTCATAAGTGTGAGGGCAAGGTATGGCACCCCTTCCTAACGCTGTAACCCCGAAAAGGGGCGTGCGTCGACTGCACACTGCAGTGCAGGCGACAGTCTGAGGAAATCTCGTTGGGACGCGCGGAAAAGTGTACAGTGTGGTACCAAACTGAAAAAAAAAAGTATTTAAGAAGAAGCCAGCACGTACCGGGCCTGCTCAGGTATCCTCGCAGTTGAAAGTTAATTAA
This sequence comes from Hyalomma asiaticum, assembly GCA_013339685.2. Lineage (NCBI taxonomy): Eukaryota > Metazoa > Arthropoda > Arachnida > Ixodida > Ixodidae > Hyalomma > Hyalomma asiaticum. Next base: position 305,776,302 of record CM023481.1, read on the forward strand.
GCCTTTATCTGGACTTGCTTTGTATCCAGACCAATGCGCGAGTATGAACATTGAAACCAGACGCCGGGAGTATTATCCCATTCTGCACACACACACACACACACACACACACACACACACACACACACACACACACACACACACACACACACACACACACACACACACACACACACACACACACACACACACACACACACACACACACACACTTCCCCTGCATTTGAATTAGACTTGGAGTTTTCACTGTTCGAACATCCCTACCGCTGTTGAGGAGACCACCTTCAACTTTCCGACGCATACAAATGTGTCCTGAAGTACACAAAACGTCTTTTTTATTGAATATGTAGCCTGAGTCATCTCGCAAGTAATGTATCGGTAGTATAGGACAGAGAGTGACCCGACACGTGAACCAGGTGATATCCCACTACTATTGATAGCAAAAGCGGAAATTTGAACTTCTAAACAGCCTGCCGGCCTATTAACAAAAGCAGCAACCAGCCACAGCACTGGTGCCATGTCGCGCAGCCATAGCTCCGGCGTGGTGTGTTGCGCAGCGCATTGGACCTTCTGCTATATGTATTTGTACATTTTGCAGCATAATTTTAGTGTCTGAAAGCTACGTAAAATTCAGTTAACACTGCCACATCAAGAGAGAGAGAGAGAGAGAGAAATAAGGAAGGGAAGGCAAGGATGTTAACCAGTCAGGAGTCCGGTTTGCTACCCTACACAAGGGGAATGGAAAAGGGGAAGAAAATCAAAGAGACGGAGAGAGGGGGAATGCCTATAGGACACTCCTATGTAATATCAAAGGCGCTCGGTAAGGCTAGATGTTTTCAAAAAGCCCAAAAGCGCTTTCATTGCCTTCTGAGCCGTTGGTCGGTGAGGACGGTATTCCAAGAGCCACATCAAGGATCGCAAAAAGAACAGCCGACCTCAAGATGTCGTGACTGCCTAATTTATAGCAGAGGCGCTTTTGCTGCTACGGGTTCTTAGAATGGCAAAGCATGGAGATAAACAAAGCAATCATCGTGGTTTGATTACAATAGACGTCAAGTGGGCTCACCAGACAATGAAGCTCGAAGTGCCTGACCTTTGGTTTTCGCTGCCGACCTTGGTATGCCCTCACTCGGTTCTCACTTGTCGCAACTTATATTTAGCACCACCTGCATACCTTAAACTGGTCTTCTCATACAACTCCAAATTAAGCCTAAGCGCCATCCTGTCGGACAGTTAACTTCCATTTGTTCAATAGGCATCCGTCTGGTTAACATCCGTGCAATTCCATGTTTCTCCCCCTCTCTCCCCATGCTTTCATCATCGGCCACTGAGGCAACCGTACATAGCGTGGTTGAACAAAGATAACGTTATGCCGTGTGAGTTACTTACGAAGGCTTCCTCAAGTGGGAGAAAACACTCTAATAAGCGCTACTCATCTCGGGTTGTGTACGCTAGTGGTGACTTAGGGAGCGACACGCGAGAGCGTGTGTGTAACCAGCAGGTCATTTAACAGTGATGTTTTAGTGCACTGCGGCAAGTGTACGCCACATGTTCGCCCTGATAACAGGCGCACAAAGACAACGCCTGCCACTCGTCTTGTTAGCGTATTCGTAATCACGTTATCCCGTTTGACTCGGTTCCTTCGACCGCGAGTAAGAAAGTTTGGCCAAAGAAAGTCAGTGACGGGAAGGAGATGAAAGGAAAATAACTATACGTAGGAGATTGCGAAGAGAGTCAACGTACACCCCATCATGGCCACGATCGAAACCACACTTCTTAGCGCAAACGGGCGCCAGCGAATAAGAAGAGGGCTTTCGCCCTCAATTCGGTCGACCCTTTTATTCGGGGATTCTTGCGGACAGACTAGCTTTCTTTTCCGGGAGGTCTTTTCTTACCTCTGCGTCGATCCCTGTAGGATTAGTCTTGTTAATCCACCTGCCGCCCAACGGCCAATTCGGCCCACTCCTTTCACTTTCTCCGGTTTTTCTCTCTGTTTATCGACATGTCATCTTTTAGTCTTCGTGGGAGGGGCCTCCCTTTAATCAGCTTAATTAAGAGCGTAGCGCGGCCACGAAGCGAGACATCTTTTCCTCCGCTCTGCGGCCAGTTTATTCTTATTTTCCTCGAGACGAGAGCCGTCGGCTTCGCGGCCGGCGCCTGGTTTTATTTATTTATCGTTTCTTTCTTTTTTTTTTCTTCTATCACGGGGGGCTTCATTTCCGTACAGGCGCGGTTAATGCTGTTCTCAAGAGAGCAGCTCACATGCTGCCCGCCTGGATCGGCCGCACGCACCGTACCCGCCTTCCTCCGCCCTTCCTTCCTACATGTAGGGGCCGTTGCGGTTTTCTTCTCTTATACATATACTTGAGCCGCGTCCCTGTTCACGCTTTAATCTAGGAAAAATTGTTAACAGTTTAGGCGAGAAAGTGCCATCGACTGCAGGCGTTTCTGGAGTTGCGCGTAGAGTGGAATTTTCGCCGGATATGCATTACTGAGAAGGAAAGAAAAAGAACAGAAAGAGAGGGTGGTAACACAGGCAGCGTGCCAGTGCGATGAATCATCAATAAGGAACAGTTTTTTTTTTGTGTTGTTGTTGTTGGCTTTTTTCGAAGCGTGAAGTGGCAAGACTTTAGATTCGACGCCTCCGTGAGTCATACCCATGAATAGCAATGGTATTCACAGCGTTAGGGAGAAAAAATATAATTAATATAATATAAGAACGTTGACCCGCATTTAACGCTATGTGCCTATAAGTAACGTGGGTACATTAGGACAGCTGCACTCGCACCATGGCCATGCTCAAGTATGGAGCGTTGAATGATGTCTGTATATCTATTTCACAGATTTGTCCTATACTGCAGATTTACGTCCAAAGAAGCTACGCCGTTGCTTGATAATCAGTTCCATCTGAAATCGGTATTTCTCTATATTGGAAAAGTTCCGCTAGGAATAGCAGCTGGGCCCAGTGGAATTCAGCTATTTCGCAATCTCGCGCAATCTAGAGAGCAAATGAAACTTTCGCCTCCATGTCGTTTCAAAGGAAAAAGAAGAACTGAGCGCTGTGTAAGTCATTAACAAACATAGAAATATACATGGCCTATACGCAACAGCGTTTTCTTCAGTATTCATTTTGTTTCAAAGATTGTATCGCAGGAATGCTAAATTAGCCAAGATTTCGCAAACCAGTTCCAATTTTCTGCGGCAGATGACCCGCGTATGCCTCCCAACTTCGTAAATTAACTCTGCTTTGTTCCGCTTCAGTTTTTTAAAGTACGCACTTCACTAAGGCCGAGAGGCTGTACGCGTCAGATGGAATTTCTTGGCGGCAGTATCCAACAAATAACAAAAAACAAGTACACATTTTTTTTTTCTTGCAAGACCATCGCGTTACCCAGAAAATTCGCTCGCCAAAGAACATCGTTGACGCACAGCGTCATTCTATTCAACGTGCTATCATATTAAATGGGCGTGAATTCACTGGGAAGTTAAGAATGTCACGTGCGATACTTTAAGGAAAACGTGGTTAAAAATGCGCCACAATGCAGTTTGCTATCGGAGAGTATCAGGAAAAAAAGCGATGTTTCTCACGGTCGGAAAAACTATTTCTGTCAGTGGTGAAGTACGAATGAAACTATCGCGCAATGAACAAATCTTTGTTGCTTGATATGCGGTAATTTAGGATACGAGATCCTATCGAAAGGTTTAGTGCGGCCCCTCAGGATTACCTACACATATATAGATCCAAGAAAATGCGTGTAATATAAGCGAGGTGGTTCGCTTAATTAACTGACTTATGCAGAACAGGCCTTCGTGATATCCTACTTTATGGGGCTATAAACCATTGTCATGATCATATACCAACAAACGCTTGGTAACAATGTAGAAATATCACAGCTGGTTTTGGGACGTTAAACCCCACAAATCAATCAATCATCAACAATGTAGAAAACCTGAAAAGTATGCCTTCCGGCGGCTCTTGACGTAGGGCGTACATACACTTTCATCGTTTCATGCATGGGTAAAATGTTTGCGCATTTGAATGAAGCCTCTCAAAATAAATAAATAAATAAATAAATAAATAAATAAATAAATAAATAAATAAATAAATAAATACTGAGAAGTGATCGCAAAATGTGAGAGTGTGATATCGAAAGCTGGGCAGCATATATTGAATCAAAGTTAATTTGGGATTTGGAACCATTTCTCTTCTTTTATTTTGATTTCATTTTTCATTCCTTTATTCTATTAACATTAAAATTTCTTTTATTCTGATTGGAAGTGAACGTTTTAAAACAGTCCGTTCAGTAATGTAATTTTTTTTTTTTCACACGCACCCTCGATATTTCAAAAAGACACACGTAAGCGATACTGTCCTTTAGAGTCTCATCTCACCGTTGTCTTCATTTAGTGTAATACGTCTTCTGTACGCGCCCTCTTTTTGGAATTTATTTATTTATTTATTTATTTATTTATTTATTTATTTATTTATTTATTTATTTATTGTGTATAGATATCTCGATGACACAGTATGTTTGTTTGAAATGGCCTCGATTACTTCTGCGGCAATAAACGAAATAAATATGGTTAGTGCCTAAAATCACACACCATTCTACAAATTATGCACAAGTGATTATTTTACGTCTTTCTAATTTAAACAGTTTGTCAGCATCTTCAGTCTAATGTCGACTGACTGCTTAAAGGCGTAAACACTAATAATAAATATGCGATTTCCGCAATATAAGAAAAGTTATAGGGCGGTAAATTTTAGTACATTGGCGTCGCTGATTACTCATTAGGCAAGACGGCTGGCGCGTTCTGATGGACAGGGTCGCCCAGTTGACATTGGATGTGGGTAAACGTATAGACGTCACATAGCCAGAGAGTGTAAAATTGCTGAGGGCACTAAGCCGTTTTTCCTAAACTACCGCAGAAGATGGCGTCATTTCTCTGAACACTGTCTCGAAAATAAATGTTTGTTTCTCTCTCTCTCTCTCTCATACTGAACAACCGTACCCTATTATAATCGTCACTTTTTTCTACTTTTTGACTGCAAAGCACGGGAAGCTTATTTAATACGCAGGTGCATAAGAGATCGGCGTTGGGCTCTTTTTGTTGGTGTTAGCATTCGGCTGAGGTATTTCGGCACTATCTTATAGCACTATCTTATGGGGCGTCGGTGCGCTGAACAGTATCGCATTAAAATTTTCCTCCCGCTTGTCATTTTGAAAATGGCGACGCTACAGCCCTGCTCTGATAAATTGTGCAATCCATCGCATAACGGTATCATATAAATAATCTCCGAACGCCTACATTTGAAAGAGATTTAGGAGGAAACGAAGGCGCGTTTCCAAGACGTTCCAGGGCATTCAAATCGTCCGCATTTGAATGTTAGAGACCGTTTTCAGTGAACAGCTTTCAACTACCTGTACCGCACAATTTCACTTCTTCTTCTTCTTTTTTTTAATCTATAATCATACGCGCTTCCACGACCGTGCAGTAACGAGTAAAGTGCGTGATGCGCAGACATAAAGGTTGCGTTTACGATTATCTCGTTTTGATTGTTTATAGTGCGTCCTGGCGCAGTTATTGTAAGCGCTTTTTTTGTTATCGTTGTGGGTGGCACTTAGGGAACTCTAAGTGGGGATGTACAATTTTTAATGACGCTAGCACCTCGTGACATCATTAATGCGAAGCATTTCTTGACGAAATTGAGCAACTTTGACGGTATCTATCTATCTATCTATCTATCTATCTATCTATCTATCTATCTATCTATCTATCTATCTATCTATCTATCTATCTATCTATCTATCTATCCGTGCTCTCCTGGTCGTCTCGTTCATCTGATATACCCCAATATTTGCATGGTAGGGTGAAGAACACATGATGAAGAACACAGATTGATCTTCACGCCAGTAACGTGATACGCTCGTCATGTACGTCACAGTTAATGACACTGCAATCGCCTGTGGTTCATACCCTAATTCCAGGCTTGCGGTGTGCTGGCACGCGCCACAGGTGTTTGAATTAAACCGCCCATGTCAATCTAGGGCCAAGTAATGTTGCCATTTAACATATTGTTACGGGGCGTGTAGAAGGGTTTATTCGAGCTAGCTGGGCGGCAAGCGATATGGCGGCACTGCACGTCGTTCTTCTCTTATTCGCTGCTCTGTGTACCTCCTTGTTGTTGTTGCTGCTGCTGCTGCTCCACTACCATTTGACGCACCGTATCAATATCTTTAGAACACACCTAAAAACAACAAAGGCATGCCGTTTGTGGCAGCATATGACTGAAATATGCACGTAACAAACATACAGACACCCGAACGCTCCCCAATCTCAGAAGGCAGCCTATACCAAGCGGTAGCCGCGTATCGAACCAGGGCTGCCGAGGTGTCAAGCAAGCACGCTACCGCCTACGGCGATTCTTCCCACACGGTAGATATAGCAAATAAGCCCGATGCACCAGCATTTGTGATGATCGTGCCTGTGTAACGTCAATCTCGCTTCTAATATCTGTTAAGCACTTTCTTAGTAATGTAATAAGTGACACATATATTTTACTAGAACTCGGCAAACTTCTGACCAAGTCTGCTCAATACCGTAGGAATACTTCAACGAACGACGCGCACGGCACATCAGCCCACCATAGCCTGCATTTTCCTTTGACAAAACGGATATCTGCGCTGCACAATAATGGGAGTGCGAACATACGTCCTGCCATGAGCTACCATTCAGTCACCACAGTGCCCTTGAGCTTCCTGGTAAGCCCATGTTAAGCATACACCTACTCATTCACTTTGCACGAAGATGCTCATTCTATTCGTGACACTTTGCTCAACGCAGCATGATTCGCCATAGGCAATTTCCTCGCTGACTGCTTCGCACAACACCGATTCCTACAGACCGTGGGACCGGAAGAATTTTTTAGATGCCAAGAACCTTTTGCTCGGGGCTATGTCCGTTGTCCGTTGGCGTCCGCACCCCCACTGCGCATGCGCAACAGCTAGCCCAAGTTCGCAAGGAACGAGAACGCGCGCTCGGCCGCGAGAGACAACGCTGACGCAGGTAGCGTCTGCCAGCGAGTTTCTTGATTGAAAAAACCGACCGCTCGCGCTGCACAACCGTTCACCGGCCACCCCATGTATATAGGCACTGGATCTTGACCTGTAATGTAGTGCGACGCGTGTGTAAATATACGCAAGCGTTGTCACTCATTTACATGCATGAGTGGGCAATGTCTCGGCTAATTTACGGTAACACCGAACGATCCCCAGTGCTTCGCCCACTCGTCATGGTTCACTTCGTGGAGATGCGTGAATTTTTTTTTTTGCTCACTATATCCGATTCACATCGGGCGGGGATGTTATACAAAAAAAAAAAAATCTGGATAAAATTATACAAGAACATCAGGTTTATAGTTGTATCAGGTATATGGGATATCAGAGCAAAGGTTAGCACAGAAAATAGTCATTTACCTGTCAGGGTAATTATCGAGAAATAATTAAATGGTGGTGGGTACGCAATGCATTGGTTAAGCGGATATGAGCCGCACGCGACAGAGAAAAAAAGGGGAAAAAATGACGTCTCGCTCATGCCCGCATTAAATATATAGACATGAGCCGGCCCACCTAATGTTGACCTAAAGTCTATACCAGTCAACCATTAAGTCCACCTCTGTCAACCGAAAGTGTAATAAACGCTTGGGGCCATCACCATTCAAGAAACTTAATTAAACATCAAATTCACCTTAGAAAATTTTGTTTCTCGCGAATTTGCCACTGCACGTTTCGTTCCTTTTTTTTTTTTCTTGTTTGCAGAGTTTGACCCCAGTTGCTTCGCTCTGGGAAAAAAAGAGAGCGCTTCGTTCTTTTTGTTTTCTTTTTGTTTTTGTCTAAGCTATTTACTTTCGTAGCAATAAGACAGTGTAAACAAGTTTGCTCAATACATCCATTCGAATGGTTTGGGCTGCCTGGGCTCCTAACAATCGCACGCTCTTCTGGGAAGCCGTGGCCTTCGCCTCACAATAACAGCGGTGCGCCCTGCCTGTCTGTCATACGAGCTGACGACAATCATGGCACTTCTACGAAATTTGAAAATCGTTCGACCGGTTATCGGTAGATTGCTGAGAGCGCGAACTTTAGGGAGCTGCAGATGGCGCAAACAATCGGGACTTCAATTAGCGGATCCCGCTGTATTTACATAAAAGGGGAGAGGAAACGAAAAATAAAAGGGGGGAGGGCGGGGTAGGGGGGAAAGACTGCTCCCGAATTGCTAAAATCAGTACGCGTGGGATGTCATCAAGCGGCTAGAGAAAGCAGGAGCTATAGCGCATGCTATAACGGAATGAACGTTGTTCCCGCAGGACGGCAAGTGGGAAAAAAGAAAAAATAATGTAGAGCCTAATTGAAAAAAAAAAAAAGCTGTAATGCCCAGGGGCACCGCATCAGGCCCAATGCTCGACGACTTTCTAATTTAAAATGAGGTGTACCTCCCTTTATTCAAAAGACAAAGGAGGGCTTTTTCTTTTAAAGGACCACTTCGTAAAACTTTCGCGGTTAAAAAGTGGAAACTGGGATTGTGTAGTCTGCTGTAAAAATGAATATTTCGCTTGTTTTTTTTTCTTCTTTTGTTTCCATACCACTCTTCGTGTGCTGTAGTTCCTTTATTTGCACACGCTTGAAGGCAAAATGAGTGCAAAAGTGTTCGCCCGTTAATAACAAGCTCCCCTAGATGTGTTAATTGCGCGAACACGTTCGACTAATTCTGGAGAGAATAAAATTGAAAGTTGGAAAAAAAAAAAAAGAAAGCGAAATTAGTCGGCAGCTCAGACCTTTCATGCTCTCTCACGCTCGGTTTTTAAATTTTCTATCTCTCATTACGAACATTTTCAATGTAGTTCGCTTTAACTATAAAAGTAATAGTGGACAGTGGAATAAGTATGAATGGAGTGCGATTACATTAGACAAGGAAGTTGGCTCCTGTATGTGCATATCTGCCACAGGCCGCTGTGTTCATTCTCTTCGCAGTCGCTGTTAGAGGAACACGAGAAAACAATGGGTAATCTTCAATCAGATGGCCCCATACATTGGCTGTTTAGCTCTTCAAGCTAGTTAGATTCAGAAGTTACGGAATAGTGTAAACATCCTTACTAAATTTCGTTTAAAAAAAAGAAAAACAAAGTTAGGAACTGGTGAAACACGTGTACAACGTGTTAACGAATGAACTCGCAAACTTCTGTTATCTGCTCAGAATGTGTGCAGAGTACTCACTTTTTGCATTGCAAGCGTATGGAACATGTATCAATCTCACATTGGTCACCTAAAAAAAAACAATGGATTCACATCGATTCTCTCTGCCGTTCCAAAAGCTAATTGCCATTGGCCGGAGGTGCCAGCTGATATGTTTAGCTTGAGGATTCGCCGAAGTTTTCTCTAAAAACAATGGTAGTCTGAGAGGTCGTGAAGAATATCGGAGAAATGGAAGTAAGTGAAAGCGGGGGAGGTGGAAGGGTCAGATTAAGTTATTTACTTGAGCTCATAGACCTTGCGCGGGTGGTCTATGTAAAGTGCGCTTCAGGTTTGCCCACTGATCTTATTTTGCCGATTGTCACGTCTTTGCAGGTAACGAACGCCTTTACAGGAGCAAATTGAGGTCGTTTTCCTTCTGGAGGTGGCGGCGCAGTGGTGCAGCAGCGGCGGAAGCAAAATGCCGCCGTGACACTAGCGACACTGCACAAGTTCACTGCTGTCGCCGAGAGGACTTGTTTCAATCGGTCGAAGTGCCTCCACGTTGCGCACTGCGAGACCTTGGCCGACGTTGCCATCGATTCGTGTTCGTCTGCGGCAACTTTTGATATCATTTTCTTTCATCGATCTCTCCTGCTTTTAAGCGCGCTATGTAAATATATCAACGTAGCAAATGAGAAGCTAATACGGTAATCAGGGGGTAGCTAATGACGTACATACGTTGCGAAAAAAAATCACAAAGAACAAAATTCTTGAACCGATTATTTAGTCACTGCCATGCACGTCCTGCTTACATTCGGAATACAATCCTCGTGCGCGTATTATTTTTAGAAAAAATTAGACAGAACTCGGCATTACTTCTGCAGTGCTTTCCTGAAATATTCTGAGCAGGAAAAATTTTTTTCCGCCAGTCATTTGAATTTCGCGAAATAGGGCGGCTGGAAATAGGGCGCGAGAAAAAAAAAAAATCCTGAAGCGACGGTGGAACTTCGGCGATGCGCTGACTCGGGAATTACGAGCCCGTGAAAACGAGCAAAACAGTTTGCATATGCAGAGGCGTCGCCAGAATGATCTGGGCCTGCGAGTCCCACCACCGGACATGCCAAGGGGATGACTGATAATGAAAACGTAAACAACACTGTGCATGCCTGAGTGCCCTTCGCAATTGCTTCTGATGTCGCGCAGAAACCTCGCGTATACAGGCCAACCGAAAGAAAGCTAGGCGGGACCATCATCTTCGCGGTTTGCACAGTCTTCGCACCCTCAGAGCGAAGCTCCCTACTAACTTTCTCTTTCTCTCTCTCTCTTTTCCGTGCAGAGCGTTGACGTCAGCATCACCACGTTCAGGCGTACGAAGAAACTGTTGTGGCGAACTATAGCCGAGTGTCACGTCTCGAACTTCCTTCGTGATTGCCTGTGTGCCACAGGTTAGGAAGGAGAAAATAACGCCGCAAACATGGCGTTCGGCGCGGAGGAGAGACGCTTGACCAGTGCTCGGTAGGCCGAGTTAGCTACACACCCTTTACCTGCCAATGATACAATTTTGAGGCACGCCATAGCCCACGGCTGCGGATTAATTTTGAACACATACACCTTAAATATGATGACACGGGTGTAATCGAATTTCACCCCTCCCCCCTAATATTCCTTTAGAAATACGGCCCACATGGCCGGCAATCAAACCAGCGTCCTCGAGCTCCAATGCGTGAAACCTTACCTGTTAAGCTACCACGGCGCGTTTACACCATACCTTTCGACCGCTCGTTGCTATTTCAGTGTTTGACTCATTTTTGAGAGTGGTTTCAGAACATCGCAAAAACCGCCCTCTCTTCGATTCTATTTGAACTTGCCTCACCGCCACTAAAATGAACCCTTCGGTTGCGTCAGTGAGAGTCTTATTTAACTTAGGTAAGCTGTAGTTTCATAATCGCTTCGTCGGCTCGCTTCCAATTACGTGTTCTCCCCGTTCGTGCAGCGTCGTAGCACTTGGTCCAAACGGAAAACAACGGAAAAGGCGTCGCACAGCTTCCGGGAGCGAGTGGACAATCAAAGGGGAAAGCCCTTGGCCCGGGCTGCCCGGCTGTGGGGTTATAGCCCTCATCGACCCACCTTTTCTTCCGCCCTTATGTCCACGTGTACGCCGCGCAGTTGACAACGGGAGAAAAGGGGAGGGAGGGGGGGTGACACGAGATCAATGGTGCCTTCCGCGTCAATGACCGCGCCCGGTGATACGCCGCGGCCTTCCTGCGGCTTGCTCGAACGCCCGAGCTTCGTTTTCCTTCCGGTTCCGTCCCCTACCGTGTCTGCTCAAAGATAAACAGCCGCATATTAAGCAAAACATTTCGGCTAACCTACCAGCTGAGGACTGCCGGCGGCGGGAAGTGTGGACGTCCGTCGTCGAGAGGTATATAGATGAAGCCTCCTTCAGCCTCTCGGTTCGCACATTGTTGTTCTCTCTATAGCTCCCGTACTTTTTATCTGTTTCCACGGCTTCCGCCTTCTTCTTTGCACCGAAGGTGTTCGGTTGTGGCTGCTGCAGCAAATTGTCTCGATCTGCCATCGATCTCGCTTCGCTCTGAGCGCCAAGCGGCTGCCTCTCGCCGCGGAGAGCTCGCATATTAAAAGCCCGTTCGCCGTTCGCTCTCTTTTCGTTCGTATCGGTTTTCTTTTCCCCGTTTGTGCGAGCACTTCTGTCTATACCCTTCTTTGCAGGCTCGCGCTAAACGCCAACATCGGCCGAGTTCTTGGGGGGGGGGGGGGGGGGGGGCGGCTTTCCACTCTCTGGCTGGTGTGCCCGAGGAGTTCCTCCGAGCCGCCGCGCTATATAGGGCCGGCCGCCTATGGACTTTCGCACACGGCTGCGTGCAGATGCGTTCGCGAGTGAATATCGGCCAGCGTTCGGCCGCTATCTGTTTGCTATTCCCCTGCCCCTCGGCCGTCTGCGTTCGTTTCCGATTCCGCCATGCACGGCGGACACTCGCCGCCGACCCAAGGGAGGGGCGGCCCAATATATTCTGGCGCGATGCGCATTCCCAGGGAAGAAGTTATGACTGCACGTGCGATCCCCGACTGCTTATCGCAGCCCAAGGCGCGCTGACGAGGTATAGCAGCTATACGTATGCGTGCAGTGGAGCGCGCGTTGCGGGCGACAATCCGACGGTAATTGAGAACCCTCGCGGCCCGCCGGGACCCGCGGTGCCTCCGCCTTTCCGTTGATCCTCTCCAAATGACGCGTCGGGTCCCGCGCATTGTTTCCATGCCAACTTTCTCGACTATCGATACCTCCAGTCATTCGTACAGCTCATCAGCGCCAGCAATTGGTGCAATCGCTAAAACTATATTATTATTATTATTATTATTATTATTATTATTATTATTATTATTATTATTATTATTATTATTATTATTATTATTGTTGTTGTTGTTATTGTTGTTGTTGTTGTGGTGGTGGTGGTGGTAGTAGTAGTAGCAGTAGTAGTAGTAGTAGTAGTAGTAGTAGTAGTAGTAGTAGTAGTATTTGTAGTGCGGAAATGGGCTTTCTGCATGCGCGATTAAAGTGTAATCGTGTAAAACTTTAACGAGCGAGAGTGTTTCTCACAAGAAAAGAAAAAAAAAGAGAAAACCCAACACTCAAATAATGCTACGGAAGCAATACAGAGTCAAATTACTTTAGTTGCAGCACTACGTGTTTTCTTTTTGGCAACGTACACAGTTCTAAAGATTTATACAGCAACTTATTTTACTTCACTGATAAAATTACATCTATCTAAAGAATGTTAGAGGACAACGTTTCGCCCACGAAAGTAAGTATGTTCAAAACCGGACCTTAATAGCAACGTTGAATTGGGATGAAGTGCAAGGCGACGCGTAGAGGTATACGTGATTCCCACAAAGTACAGGAACGACAAACGCATAGCGTTTCCTTTCAATACACTTAAAGTCGCAACCCAATTTGATATGATTCGCGAAAGAGTTGCCACCTCCACCCTCGCTAATTGCAGCGCCTACACTATCTGACTTAACGTTACGTTGACGTTATACACTATACACGCTTTTCAGATTGCCCCGCCACGGTGGTCTAGTGGCTATGGTACTCGGCTGCTGATCCGAGGGTCGCGGGATCGAATCCCGGCTGCGGCGGCTGCATTGCGATGAAGGCGAAGTGTTGAGGCCCGTGTGCTGTGCGATGCCATTGCCAGGTGGTCGAAATTTCCGGAGCCCTCCACTACGGCGTCTCTCATAATCAGAGCTGGTTTTCGGACGTTAAACCCCACAAAACAACAGCACCAAGACCGTGGCATGTAAATCATGCCGCTCATGAAATGCATGTCATGATTCTCATGTAATGCCGTGTCATTTATGCTCGTCATGCAGTCATGTTGTGCCATACTAATTTCAGTGCACGTTAAAGAATTCTGGAGGTGGTCAAAATTTCCGGAGCCCTCCACTACGGCGTCTCCTCATAATCAGAGCGCTAGTTTTGGGACGTTAAACCCCACATATAAATCATTATCAACGCTTTTCAGATTAGGTGATCGACATGTCATGAGGAGGAAAGATAACAGATGGAGTGTAAGAGCGACGGAATGGATACCAAGAGAGGGAAAACGCAACAGAGGCAGGCAAAAGGTTAGATGGAGCGATGAAATTAAGAAGTTTGCGGGCATAAAGTGGAACCAACTCGCTCAGGATAGGGTGGATTGGAAATCGTTGGGAGAGTCCTTCGTCCTGCAGTGGACCTAAACAGGCTGATGATGATGATGATGATGATGATGATGATGACCTTCAAAGGAAAATCTAAATTGGTGGAGCCTTTTGGGTATCTTCTTAAGCGAATGTTATGGAATAAGGCATGATGTTATATGACGCTAATGCAACCCAACGCTGTTTGTGCAATTGCTGATGGCGATGGTGATTAATAATGACAATTCACATAGCGTCACACCCGATGCGTTATTACGCATCTACCACACAACGTTTGCAATTATGTACCTGTACACTTACTCTACTATCAATCGAAGACTGCTATTGCTGATAATGATGCCAAATTGTGGCACAGATCTTAAATGCAAGAAGCTTTTTCTTTTCTTTCTTTTTATTTTTTTACACACTACGTTCTTACCCCTCGGAGTCTTTACGGAGACATTATACCTTTCATCGACTTTAACGTGAAGCTGAATCACCTTCCCTCGTTTTGACTTTGATCGCTAAACACCCTAGATCTCACCAACAAATGTGAATTGTAACTTTACATAATGCTAGTATTAGCAATGTGGAATAGCGCGCTCATATGTACACTGTATCTATGTGGCACAGACTACAGTATTTTGTGGTACATCGAGTATAGAGTATAATATCCAAGAGAGAGAGATGAAGAGGAAAGGCATGGAGGTTAACCAGATATTAGTCTCCGGTTCGCTACCCTGCACTGGGAAGAAGGGGGAGATCGGGTTAGAAAGATGACAGTGAGAGAGGGTACTAAATTCCAGACAAGCACAGCAAATAACACACACACACACACACACACACACACACACACACACACACACACACACACACACACACACACACACACACAAAGAATGTTCCACTTAGAGGGCCGGTAGATCTCAAGAAGCGTAGTAGTGCTTGCATGGCCTTGTTCTGCGACGTGAGGTCTGACGATGTCGTAGAATGCCTTCTTCCGAGAGCGGTCGGTCGTCCAGCTTGTTAAGTGCATATATATACTGAAGGGATTGCCTCTCTACACTGTACTGTGGGCAAAATCATAGCCAAAATAACAACCGTGCGTATGTAGCAAGAATACGGCTTGTATTTCTTGCCGTTGTCCGTGCTCAATGTTTCTCAAAAGGGAACAGAACCCGCTGTGGCTTTCTTTCTGCTAGACTGTTCGAAACCAGAAAGAGAAGCTGAAGAACATGGACATGCCAAAGAAGACACAGGAAGCAAAAAAGACCATGAAGTGTGGGTGCTGAGAGCGGTATATGATAGTCCCATTTCCGTCCTTTGTCAGGACTTCCACTGGCGCGTACGAGGGCGATTCTTAATTCACGCAGGGATCATGCAAGACTAATGTCGTTTATGGGGCCCGTGGGACCTCTTTGCAGAGTCTCCGCACCAAAGGAACGACGAATTGAGCGTTACCGCAACAGAACACTGCTGCCACGTTTCGTGAAAGTCATTACTGTAATGACAGCGAGTGATGGAGTCTAGTTGCTTTTTAACAAAGCTTTCTCATCCTCCCGCCATTTTTACTGATCGTGCGTACGTTATACGGCCAAGCATCGTCAGTGCTCTGGTCATCAAGCAATGAACGCAGGAGTAGCAAAAAAGAAAAGCAGTACCAAATCGACTGCTATAAACGGAACAGAGCCACAGAGCTGCGAGTTGCCCATTTTCCGTCGTCTCTGTCTTACTGCATAGAAATAATCTCAGCAACGCACAGCGAATATTGTGTAGCCTACATTTACAATTGCCACGTGCATACACATACGCAAAAAAACAACAAACAAACAAAAAAACTCCCCGCCTTCTTCGCTAAAGGCGGCCCTGAAAAATGCGAAAAAAAAAAAAAAGACGCAAGAAGACACGCGCTTTTTTTCTTTAATAGTTCGGCCGGGGGAGGTACGCCAGGTCGACTATCTTTTGACAGCACATTTCACAGAGTCGATAAGAAGGAGTATTGCTACAGTAAGAGTCGATAACGGCTGCTAACAACATATTCTTGAGAGCCTGTTCGCGGGAACACCATACTTATCGGCATTATTGCATCATCACTTTATCTGCAAATATCCCTGGCATCTTTTATGTTTTCGCGAATGAAGCACCGTTTGAAGTTGAGAAAGGGTGCATGCGCGTCTTAAGAACGCACTGTCCATCAATCATCTCGGGGAAAAAAAATTGGCAGATCCTACGCGCAGTGGGAATCAAGGAAATGCGAAGCACGCATCAGGAACGTAAAATGGATTTGCATTGTTGTCTCGCTATACCGAGTTTGGTACATATGAAGTTAACGAAAGAGCCGCAAGAGCACCATGACTGTGGCATGTAAACCATGCCGCTCATGCCCGCATATTATGATTCTAACGTTATGACCTGTCATTTACGTTCGCCATGCAGCCGTGTTGTGCCAAACCAATTTTCGTATACATCCCATTAACAAAACGGCAGTATAGCGCCAGGACCGTGGAATGTAAATCATGCCGGTCATGACATATAACATGAAAATCATGACATGCATGTCATGATTTTCATGTTATGACCTGTCATTTATGATAGTCATGCAGTCGTGTTGTGCCATATCAATTTTCGCATATATCCCATTAACGAAACGGCCGCAAGAGCACCAAGACTGGCAGGTAAACCATGCTGCTCATGACACGCGTGTCGTGATTCTAATGTTATGACCTGTCATTTACGTTCGTCATGCTGTCGTTTTGTGCCATAGCAATTTTGGTATACATCCCATTAACGAAACGCGTGGCATGTAAATCGTGCCGCCCATGACATGCATGTCATGCTTTTTATGTCATGACCCGTCATTTATGTTCGTTATGCAGTCATGTTGTGGCATACCAATTTTCGTATACATCCCGTTAACGAAACGGCCAGGAGAGCACCAAGGCCGTCGCATGTAAATCATGCCACTCATGACATGCATGTCATGATTTTCATGTTATGACCTGTCATTTATGTTTGTCATGCAGTCATGTTGTGACATACCAATTTTCGTAAACATCCCATTAGCGAAACGGCCAGGAGAGCACAAAATCGTAGGGCGGCTAGATAGATACGCTCAAAGTCGCCGAAGTTCGCTAAGAAATGCTTCGCATTTAAAAAAGTTTGGTCAATGGAGTTGTTACCCTTGGTCTCAACCTTTCGGGCGTCACTTTGTCGAGTTTTTGATTTGATGGTTGATTCTGGGGGTTTTACGTCCCAGAACCACAACGTCGAGTTTTTAATGATGCCCTTTAATGTGAAAATGAGACACATGTACGTGCATATAGGTCAATTATAAGGTGTATGAGTATTGGACCAAGTTAAATGTTTACGAATATTTCTCTCTTATGGGCAGAATTGCGTTCGCGGAGGTTACTGCTCGTCCCATTAGGTACAGTGTTCAAGCATAGATTTCATGAAATTGAAGCTATATCGCAAAAAAAAAAAAGAATAAATACGGAAGCCTGCACACGCAGTTTATACTTACAAGTGACGTTAAAAAGGTCACCGACGTACTTATATGCGGCAGAACTGTTTTGTCAAATTTTCCAACATAGGTGGCGTCTTACTATGCCGCCGGACTGAAATGCCACCATG
Organism: Hyalomma asiaticum; assembly: GCA_013339685.2. Taxonomy (NCBI): domain Eukaryota; kingdom Metazoa; phylum Arthropoda; class Arachnida; order Ixodida; family Ixodidae; genus Hyalomma; species Hyalomma asiaticum. The sequence continues at coordinate 305,793,866 of CM023481.1, forward strand.
CTGAGATCCTGCCTTTTACTCAAAGCCCGTGTTTCCTTTTCACAAGTATCGCAGTGACCAAGCCGGTGGATGGCGTTAAACGTCGCAAGCCAACACATTGGACATCAGAGATACTACTTGGTACGCTATAACGTGCAGCACCTGAAACAAGTTATGGGGGAGCATGATGTGATCCAATATACTGACACCCCCCCCCCCCCCCCCCCCGTCCCATGTGAATCCGCTGCTGGCAACCGAATTGGGGACTTCGGCGGCAACCATGCACCGACTGTTTCCAGTTATACGGGAAGCGCTCAGACGTGGCACGTGCGTTTCTGCTCATACGCCCAAACGATGGCTTTGTTTGACAATGACCAGCGACTGAGATTGTGCGCACTCGACGCCCACTTGATTTCAAGTGTCATTAGATTGACTTTACTGATCTTGAATCGGTGTCCTTGGATCACAACGCGAATTTATTTATACAAAGCTTCAAAGGCGACCGGTGCCCTTTTCAACTAGAAAGCCAACACTGAACTTGTCCTCGGTTAGGACAAGTTCAGTGTGCTCTTGTGAATTTTACGTGTTAATAAAGTAGTTTGAAGTTTGAAGTTTATTTATTTTCTGTCTTACACAGAAAAAGGAGTAAGAGCTAAAGGCAATCTGCCTGACGGGGGGCTCTTACTCCTATGCGCACTCGGCGTGCATGTACATCATTTGTGTACAAGAAACACAATACAACCAAAAAGCCAGATAAATAAATAAATATGCACCATACGTAGTTTTCGCTGTAAATAAAAGAAAATACATCAAACAGACACTTCATGGAAAACAAGGCATATCATTCAAAGACTTCATTATCAGCCTTCAACGTAAACAGAATATATATATATATATATATATATATATATATATATATAAGAGAGACGCATATGCACATAATATTCATACACACATAGATACCTACATATATACATACCCATACAAATATATACACATATTCATAGACAAAAATGATATATCTGTAAAGTTAGTGAGGTCTATTTCATTCATAAAATATCTGAGAATTTAAGAGAAAGTTTTTTACAAACTGCTTAAAGTGCGGTGCATGAAAATCTATGTGACGCTCAGCGAGGTTTAATAATCGGGGTACTTGATATTCTAGTTGCTGACGTCCGCAGTTGGTTCTCATGAGTGGTGGCATTCTCGTTTGGTGGCGTAATTGATATCTAGGGGAAGAAATAGGTATGTTACTAGCATGTAGCCTGTGTTTTTTTTATGTGCAAGAGCAATATATAATAGCAAATTTGATTTGCGCGGATTGAGGAGTGTTTATTAAAAAGGTTGCGAGTGGGTGAATCTCGCGGTCTACCACGGTAGCTTTCAAAAATTCGTATTACTCTTTTTTGTAGTTTTATTACTTTCTCATAGTTCTTTGCAGTTGTTGTTCCCCAGATTAACGCACAGTAACTAAGTTTGGAATAAGACAGGGCGTAGTACATTGCTTTATATAATGGTAATGGTATAAGATTACTAATTTTATACATAGAGCCTACTGCTTTGCTAAAGTCACCGCAGAGTTTATTGACAGGATTGACATGACGTCCTACCGACTTCAAAGGTGGGCGAAAAGAATTTAAGCGCAGGTGGGCATATAGCGTCATCCTAAGGTACCTTAGAAATGTAACTCTATGCGGATAAATGACTTTTTTAAACGATCATTCAAGCGGAAGTGCTTTCGTCTCATTAAAAGGGCTCACTTACTCGACACAAACGCATGCAGTGCGGGACCCATGCATTAGTCAGACTTCCGTCAAACTGACGCTCATCGTTATCCGCCTGACACGTGCTCTCAATAAATGTTTTCGCGCTTTTCTTTTTGTATTTCCTATTCTAGCACTTCGCGGTTGTCGTGAGCTACACGGTATCGACGGCACGAGCCTTCGCACGAAAACTGGAACGTTATCATGCGCGCAGCTTCCGTCCGTGAGCGTGTAATTGTTAGTCAGTTGAGAAACCTCCGTACACGGTACGAAATTGCCCGGCGGGGTTGCCTCACTAGCTACATAGCCGAGTTATACCGCTGACGACCGAATGAAATTCGCCATCTTTTGTAAAGCGGCACGTGTGTAGGGGGCACATCCGAACACTGCCTTCGTACTGACGGCTTCCGGGATGTGCGTGCGCCCCAAGCATTGGCTTCTCATTAGAAATCCAGGGGTCGATGAGTGAGCTAGCGTTGAGTGTCGGCCCTCGTGCCTGTTGAGGCGCACCTTTCTTGTTGTTGCTCTCACACGCGCGCGCGCGTTGGCCCGCGTGGATGCAGAAGCGCTTAGCGAAACACGACCCCGCGGAAAACGTGCCCAGGGGGGCGTGATCATTGTGTTCGTTTGGCGCGCGCATAAATGATCAACGTAAACTGCCTCGCTCACTAGGTCGCGTGTTTAGCGAGGAATCTACGCAAGATGGAACTGGGGCAATAAAAAAAAAAAAAACGGAGGGGGGGGGGGGTGAGAAGGATATACCAGGCATTTGGCCCACTACTCGTCGTGCTTTTTTTTTTTTTTGTCGCATTTTCTCACGGGTAGCCGCAGCTCCGGCGTGATAATTTCGCTGCTGCCGGCGCGGGCAGCTCCTAATTCGTCCAGTCGTGCATGTAATACGCGTCGCGCTGTACGCTTCCGCGTACACGCTTTTTAGGGACCGCTGCTCCGCGGCATACGAGCTGCTGGACGCGTGAACTCGCGCTCTCAGTACGCAAACTTTTTCCTTTTCTAGCGAGTCGCGCTTCGCCGTTACATTTCGTCGTATACTATATATGCGACCGGGCTGCGCTATCAGTCATGGCCGGAATTGATCACTGCCGCCAGCGGCGCGTGCAATCCGTTCACGCTCCGGAAGCACGGCTCAAAAGATTCCCCTGACTCGGCACGGACGAGCCGACGGCGAGTGATCTCGGCCCGGGGGAAGCCGGTATACCGAAAGTGCGATAACAGTGCGCGCCGCGAAAGCCGTCGCGACAGAATGCAAATGGCGTGTCCGGCTGCATTTCTGTGTGTGGCGCTGAAAGGGCTATCGCGTCACTGCGCGCAGTCATACTCGTAGCCAGTTCTAGTATAACAATAAATAAATAAATAAATAAATAAATAAATAAATAAATAAATAAATAAATAAATAAATAAATAGGTTTCTCTGTGAATGGTTGAAGGTCTCATTAGTTAGCAGAGGCCCCGTTAAAGTAAGAGATCTTCCGGTCAAGACATATTATAGGGCTAGTTAGTTCATAACCATATTTTAAAAAACGCCTAAGAAAACAAGGACGTGAAATAGATACAACGAGACAAATGCGCACATATATAGAAGACCGTAATCGAGCAGGAATGGGGCACGTACTGTAGTGCGTTTCTCGCGAATTTTGTGCTCATTTCTGTGTCTATGATGGTGATCATGATGATGATGATGATGACGACGACGATGATGTGGAGAAGGAGGAAAGAAAGGAAACGCAGGAAGGTCAAACGCGCGTCCGGTTTCCTATCCTATGATGGAGGAAAGGAGTTAAGGGATGAAAACAGAAGAAGTGAGGATGAGTAAGATAGATTTCACACTGACCTATAAAGATGCCAGTCTGCAGTGAAAAGTGGCAGCTTTCAGTCGGTTCCGATGATCTTTTGGGGTTTTACGTCCCAAGGCCAGCTGTGATAGCTGTGATTATGAGAGACGCCCGTAGGGGAGGTCTCCGGAAATTTCGACCACCTGGGGTTCTTTAACGTGCACTGACGTCGCACAGTACACGAGCCTCAACATTTTACCTCCATCAAAACGCAGCCGCAACTGCCGGGATTCGATCCCGCGACAGTTCGGATCAGCAGCCGAGTGCCATATCGCCACTAGACCACCGAGGCGGGGCTTCAGCCGGTTTTGCCTGTCTACAGAGCGCATGATTGTCAAGAACGTCACGGGTGTGTCATATCTGCACAAGGACGGCAAAAAATAAAAATAAATAATAAATTAAAAAAGGGGACGGGGTGACAAACAACGTCGCGTTCAAGTGGCGTTTTCTGCACCCAATAGATCGGCCGGGTTATGTCCAAGGATTTGTACGAGCGGAGAACTAAAGAATGGCTGCGGTGAAAACATGGCGGGAAGTTCGGGAACTGTGCCGCAAGAATGGTTTCTCAGATTCCGCTCAAACGTGCGCGATCATACGTTCATGTTTGGGTTGCAAGCCTGCAATTTAAAAAAAAGAAGTTTAAGGTAGGAGCAAGAACAAGTTGGGACGTGAGTTGTTGGAATGGGGTGATGGCTGCGTGAGTGACGTATATGTTACTTTGTATGGTGTGGAAACCAATTTTCTGTGCAGCATGCGTTAATGTGATGATGACCACACTTTTATGCCCCTTTCACCTCCCCATTTGTTCTCTCTTTCACCCTCTCTTCTTATCACCCTTGGGGGGGGGGGGGGGGGCATTTGAACAATTCTTATATTTGCGTCGTTCGAAGGTAATGAACTAATTGAACGTTTGCGCCCTGTATGGCCACTTCGTTTTTCCGGTTTTGCGCAATGACTCCTTTTACAGAACAGCCTTTTCTTTCTGACAGGCACAACTTGACTTTATGTAGAAAAAGTATATACATATGTACATACAGTGGCTTGTTGGTTGATGGAACAGTCGCTTCTACTCGGCAGTAGCCGACCAGAGCCTAGCACTGCTCCTGCGGCCAGAACTAGAACTCGTGCTCCCGTAAAGCTCTCGCCTTTATACCACCCGGAGTTTTCGATGTGGGTAACCTGTCGCGCGTCGGACAGTTCCACCTTTAATTCCCAGCAGCTCCGCAGGAGTAACAGCTCCTTTGACCTGAGCTGCGCGCCTATAGGTTTCTCCCACCGAAACGACTGTAGCTGGTTGTGAGACCTGTTTAATTAATGCCGCTCGCGCTTTGCGATTCGGCCGCCCTCTTGCTTGACTTGCTTCACCACGTTGTTCGCACCTTGCGCGTCCTCAAATGTTCGTGGCAACATTTATATCTCTGGGGCATTAATCCATTGATATACTTTAGCAGGTCCCCGTAGTGGGTGAGCTCAATTATTTGAGAAGACGCAGGACAGGATAACAGATAGGTGAGCGTGTTGGTTATAGCGTTCATAATGGTGTCTAAAAGCAGCGCCGCACGACGAATATGCGAGAAACACGAAGGAGACGGGACAAGCGCCGACTCTCAGTTGAGAAACAGTTGAGTCAGCGCATGCCGAGTTTTCGTGTTTATCGTATATTTGTTGTGCAGCGCTGCTTTTGGACACCAGAAGACGCAGGCTTCGTAATACAGGGTGGTATAGTCTTCACCGGGAAAGAAGGCTGTTGTCACAGTAAGTCTAGGGCCGAAAGGAATGACCGAATCCTTCTGTAATTCTATCAGACCACACTACCAATCAGTGACCTTCGTACAGCTTGTAAAAGGTCTGTCGACAACTGCGTTGGGAAATAGGTACTTATCATCATTTTTCATCGGCGACAGATTTGAAGTCTTCAACGTCATTTTATTGCGCAGAAAGCCTATTGGGCGCTTTCCCTTCGACTGTTCATGTGCCTTGCCCGTGGTTTCCCGAAGACCCTAAGCTGCATTCACAACGCTGCGCTTCATGTTTTAGCGCATGCTGCATGTCTTAGCGTTCATGTTATTCATGTTCGACTGAAGGAAGACCCGCGCAGCGGGTCTGCGCCGCTGTCCATTTCTCGTTGCCGACGCCGATCAATGTGGCCAGGTTGGTCTAATTAGTCCTGCAGCGCGGTTAATGTGGCGCATAATCGAGTGACAATAAGAGTCCGTGGCAAAACGAGGCCAGTTCGGCGCCATTTCCGAGGAAATTGATTTTGCGGCGAATTTGCTCGCGTTTATGCGAGAACCGACATTGAAGGTCACATGGACAGGAGCGGCCGTGACCGAGTGTCGTTCTCCACGCTGCTGCTCCTGCAGGGGAGGACCCTAATAGGACTATGTCACGCACACCGCTTCGACCACTGTCCGGTGGCAGACCCGCTTTTATCGGAAAATTCGAGTATCGCAAACAAGCACGGCCCACGTGCGTCGCAACATCTGCGCTGAGAATAATCAATCGGTATAAGGGGGCGATCGTCTGTCCCAAAACATGTGTCGTACTCTTTAGAGGTATAGTTTGTATTGAATGATGACGCACAGAAGGGTAGCTTGCAAGTAAATTAGCGGGGTCTCACCCCCCCCCCCCCCCTCTGTATTTTTTTTTTTTTCCTTACGGACACCGTGTCGTCGGTGCATGTCGTATTTCCACTTCGCGCTTTCTTAAAGGAGTACTGACACGAATTTTTGACGTTCTCGTATTGTTGCTGTAGATGAAAGCCCAGGTGTGGAGAACCCTAAATAAGTATAATGGTGCCTCACAGCGCAATAAATATTTTTTTAATACGGCTCCCTTAAAAGCCCATTTTCGGTTTCGATTTCGAGGGGGCGGTTTCCTAGTGACGTGTCAACAAAGTCGGATGTACGTCTAAGTCACGTAGGGACAGCAGTTCGAGATAGCGTCGCTGCGACTCTGTCGTCTGTGGTCAATTACACATGGGGCACGCAAACATGACAATTTCACAGTCGTCCAGCGACTCTGACAGCAATTTCGGCGATTTTTCAGAGACTTTTCATACGTCATCGTAGTGTCCATTGCGCTGGGGCTGGCTTGCAGTGCTGGGCGACGAAAACTTTAAAACCAAACTAAAATGTCTTGTACGTGTTTCCTGGCTCCCATGTGCGGAGGGTGTTAACAATACATGGCTAGAAAACGAATAGTGTATATTTTGCGCCGCCGCAAAATCGTGTCAGTACTCCTCTAAATGCGAAGCATTTCGGGCTGTCATAAATTGTGTGGTGTATCTGGTGTATCACAAATTATCATCATCATTATTTCTGGTTCCCAAGAGTGCGCGTGCACTTTTATGCATGCCCAATGTGCGGGGCTCACAGGCGCGCTTCTTCCTTCTCTTGCGCGCATGACCTCGGTCCCACTGGCAAAACTGCGGCTGGCGGGCGCACATGTTGCACATGCAAACGTAAGAAGAAGTAGGCAAAGAAAGATGTGCATCGATTTATCCGGTGCGCAGCGTCTCGCGAAGCTATGTGTTTGCGCATACCTTCCCACCGCGAGACCATGCGTCCTCTCATGGCACGAAGCTTTGCACGAACGCATAGTGTATGTGTTATAGCAACGGGGTGGAATGGCAACAAGCCGAGGCCACACGTGCCACGTCTGCCACCGTCTGTGGTTCGACGCGAACGTCCTTACGTTGAGCAGGGTGCGAAACTTGGAGAAGCATTGCTTGCGAGGAGTTTCCGGAAGCCTCGGACCACGATGAATTGCTGCGGGTGTGCCGCAGACAAACCCGGACCAGCCAAGTGCCCGTCAGCTTTGCTGCTTCGCTGGCATTGCGGCACCTAGTACAAACTTCACCATTTTTTTTTTCCCTTTCAATCTAGCGATGCACAAGGCTACTTCCGGGCAACACAACACATAGAAAGCGCCGGTGCGTTACGTATAATGTGCATGAAGAGCTATATTTCTTTCGTTTAGCGATCGTGGTTCGGCTCATCAGCAAATAAAATATAAACCAGCCAGTCATAACTTCAGTTAATATAAAGCAGTTGTAATAAAGGGGGAGGGGTGGGGGTGGGGTCTTACATTCCAGAACCACCATGCCATTATAAGGCCCGCCGAAGTGGAGGAGTTCAATTCAAAGACGTTCTTGCAACTTGCCCCCATCACAATGCGGTAGTCCTGGGCTGGAATTGAACCAGCGTCCCTTAGAGGGACCGACAACTGACTTTTAAAGTACCTAAGTTACCTGGTTTCTTTAATTGAACGGAAAGCCTACCGGTAAGATTGTCCAACCGTGCAATGACAACGGGAAAATCGCGGTAAACCATTTTTATCAGGATTTCTTGCTTATGGAGCCTTAAGGCAATACATGTTGCAAACAGTGGCTGACAGCTGTCGTGTGTGTTTGCACCGGGTTCTGCCCCGACGGAGCGCGTGCGCGCAACGCCTGGGAGACGCTGCCCGCATGCGCCGCGGTTAAAGCAGATTTCGGTTGCCGTGAGGACGGTGACGCTAGTCAGCTTCGACTCCTTTTGCTGCATAGAAAGCGAATAATAAGACTGGGATGCATTTTTAAGTATTGACTGCAATTTTAAGACCGAGTTATGGTCGTATGAACAGCAGCAGGCGACGTATAGCAATTCATAGACTCCAGAAAGCAGTACCAAGGCTTCACTGCCAGGCTACGCCACGTTTCATATAGCCGCAATTTCACTTGTCGGTCCCTTTAATGTAATGCAGCTTTGGGTGATTTTTATATGTCATACTGATATATAGGCTACCAGGGATCCCTTACCTGTCGTTACTGAGAGTTTTTCATTTCGATAACAATCTCGCGCTTGTGTTGACCCCAGGACACGGTGGTTGTGCCCAATATCGCCTGAAATAAGCGGATGTGTTGTACGAAGCGTATAAGCACGTTAAATTGCAAGCTCCATCAGCGGCGCTGTTTACTTAAGATATCTTAAGTAAACAGCGTAGCAGATGGCTCTCGCACTTGTGTGCTTTGAGCACTTCGTATAACAGACCTCGTTACATCAGGCGATATTGAGCCCTACCATGTCCCGGGGTCGACGCTCGCGCGAAATTGTTATAGAAATGGAAGCTTGTGCAAGTATATCCGTAGTGAAACTTACGCTATTTCCGCGAAACGTCTTTAACTGTACAGTTTATAGGGTAGAAACACACTCAACCGGTTTCCGTAATGAGCGTCAATCTCTTTTTTTTTTCCTTTTTTTAGCATTGACAGGACATGATGACGTAATAGCACAGCTCTCATCGCGGGTTGAACCTGGGTGCCGAAATGAGAATGTATTTGATGGCGACGATAAACGAAATGATACAGTTTAATGTCTTGCTGCTAGATCACGTGAGGCGACACTGAATTATGTACGCTTGGCGTCATAAACATTAGTGTGACGTAGTTAACAGACCGCATACCTGTGTTTCACCCATCAGTTCACTTTCTACCTCTTCCTTCATGTATGCCTTCTTCAGTTTCTTTGAAACCATGATAAGGCGGGAAAAACCGCACTGCCATTGACCTTGTGTTGCGCTGTGCTAAGCCAATATCAGCACACGTGCGAGCTCATATATAAATAATGAACATATTGGGGCGAGAATGCTTACGTGCGGCGTGCTGAAGTAAGCCTCAAAACATTTGGGTATCCTTAAGGTGACGAAATATTTACGTCCGATGCTTAAGGACAGCGTATGTTTACATATTCGCAAGTAAGCTAGGTTTCGTATTCATGTTGTAATAGATGTTGCAATAAAATGATTAATTATTCGTGCGTATTGCCTTCAGTCGACGAAATAAAAATGAAGAGCATCGTCCATTGTCAAGGCAGTTTCGCAACCTCAGCAAGGCGAACGTAGTAGATTCTATCATTGCACTAGGTGCTGCTTCTTCAAACAAGCTAACCTGACCAGAAAAGTAGAACTGACTGCCGAAAAAAAAAAAAGAATACTTTAACAAAGGTGTCCGAAATATCAAGCACAGGAAACAAAACTATTATACTGAGTTGTTATTGCAGTGTTAGAACAGCCAAGTATAAGCGTTTTGCTTCCTGTGCTTCATCCTTTCTGTACACCTATACCTGACGATGGCCAGGTATAGTACTGTTGTGATCCGATTATAGATAAATCCCAGACACCCGCGGCAGGTGTGCGGAAGTTGTCGGGCATTCGTTTTCAGTTGGGCAGAAAATTCCTGACGAAGACAAGTATATTGGGGAGGCCGAGACTCATCAATGCAGGAGCTACGCTGAATTACCAGAGGCCTGCGCATTACACCAGCACGCGAGAAAGTGGTGTGGTTCCCGAGTAATGAGTGGTGGAGAAGTCTCTTCAGGGCGCCTGCTATATTACCGTACACATACCCTAACCAGAACTCTCTCGAGCTGCGCCGACTAATAGAATCGGTGGCCGTTTTAGCCGTGGCCGAATAAAACGGCTCGCCTACACGGCTCTGGGCTTGGACCGCAAGGCCACATGTTTGCCTGACGTACACGCTTCGACCACGAAAGACCACTCATGTCCAATACCGGAGATCACGGGGAGAACGCATCGAAAACGTTGGGCAGCATGCAAACTCTCAGGAGGCCGTCTGAGCACGCGTATCTTGCAGATAAGTGCGCCGGGCTACGAGACATCGGCTGCCAAACAATGAAGATCGATTGGCGTGACAGCGCATGAAGGGGCACATATCGTGCTGCGGTTGTCGCCCCAGCCATGCCACCCCCTCCTTCACAACGGACCGAACGCGGACGGCACTTCAGCGAAACGAGTTCGTCCCTTTATATAGGTGTTCTCGTATGCTATAACGGGGTCAAGTGCAGTTGACTGTGGGCTATACTATGTGACGGTCTGCTGTGGCGCAGTGAACAATGGTGTATCTGTTTGTCTCGAGACAGCTGAGCGGCCATTACTATACAATCGAGAAAGAAGTCTCATTGGCGCGATAGGAAAAGCTGGACAAGATGCCGCAATTTGCGACCTATATTCTTAACCTGACAATGGTAATGTGAGCCGCCTCCTCTAAGGTTTTATTGGTGCGGTTGGTGAGCTGTATTGCAGTCGCTGGGCAACTATGACGACGGAAGTCGTCGTTGGTCCCAGTATATATATTAACTAGTTCGAGGTTGCTCTGATGGATTAATATGTGACAGCACATAAAACTCCGTATTATTGACAACCGTGCTTTAGTAATTTAGTAGCAAACCTACGAGTCTACGACAAGAAATGCTATTTTAGTGGTGCACTGTAGTATGTAGACCGTCCTCGGTAAAGTTCTGTCACTATAGCATTCAAAGATGTATAAAAGAAAATAATAACTGCAGCACGTTGTAAGACGGAATAAAACACAGTTGTGAATTATAAGCAGACGATGCGACAACGAAATGCTGCATGCAGCGCGTGGACGCCAGAAATGACCATGCATATCTTATTTGATATCCCACCAGAGTGATTTGGTGAATGGCAGTGACTCTCTCTTTAACAATGGGCCTCCATCTTCCCCTGAGCTTCTTCTAGTTTGCCGATCCTTGTACGGACAGGACATGGCTGTACGGACCTCGACGTCGCCCTTGTTTCGTTGCTTCTCTTCGAGAAAGAAATCTTTGAAGGTTGGTGCTCGGTGCTAAGCGAAAGTTTGAAGGGTTGACGTGCACTAAAACAAACGCTTCTGAGAGACGTCGGGAAACATCCGTAACAGCGATGAAAGACACAATGAGCAGTCAAACAGCACCCACACCACCATATAAACCAAAACTATAACTAGTCGACTCAGTTTAGAGGGTGGGATGTATCTGATTGAGTAATTGGCTTGATGGTTTGAATGCTTTGTTCCTTTTTCACAACAGAATTTTTCTTCGCATGCAAGGTTCGCGGGGAGGTCTGATGGAGTGACCGGAAACTATGACGTCAAACCACTCCGGCGAAAGCAAATACATTTCGAGTGCCTTCCGATAAGCCAGACCGAAATCGACGAAAACGAGCATTTAAACACTGCTGTACTCTCAACAGAACCATTAAGGTTTTCGGAATAAACACGACACGCGCATGCTCGACGACCGAGCTCGAGATACGGATCTCTACAAATAGAACTCTCAAAGAAGCCCCTACTGGAGAAAACAAAATTAAACGATAATAGCAATTTAAAAATTTGCAAAGCGTTTCTCAAATGTTATTTGAGCCGGCTATTGACCAAGGGTAATCGAAGTAAGTTTTTTTTTTTTCGTGCTATCCCGCTCCGAGCGAAATTATGTTTGGTTAGCTTTGGTGTTTTGATATCCCATTAAAGCGGCAGGACTGGGTTAGGCTAGGCGTATATTCATCAGCGACAATAACACAGCTATATCTTTCAAATGGAAGTGGGTTCGCGAACAAACATCATTCAGCTTGAGCGCAAAACAGTTAAAAGAAGAACGTGCCAGCGAAGCATTAAATCTTTGAACTTATAAAGCGCGGCTAAATTTATCAGTATTTGTATGCCGCTTCCTTTTTCTTGGCAAGCTTCACCGTGGTAGACGGCCATACTTCGGTGATCTGGCACGTAACCGAGTCAATTGGCAATTATGAAAAATGTGGACCTGGAGTTCGTATAAGGCACAGGGCGTTCTCCCAGAGCTTTTGTTTTAGGCTCTCAAAAGTCTTGTCTTGTATTGTCTTAATGGGACGACTTTGTGATTTGCTGGACTGTCTGCGAAAGGATTAACCGAAATTCGCGCAGCCTTTCACGTATGGTGCTGATAATATCCGCTGACCCCCAAAACATCCTTACCTTATTGCAGAGAAGCTTATAGAAGTGGCTTGGTGGTGCGTGGTAAATAGATTTTTCCTCCCGAACAGACGAGAACAACAGATATACATGAACTCTGTCCTACAAGTGTATTTTGTCCTCGTCTGTTCGTGCTGAAAAAAAAAATTAATGCATTTACCTCACCTCATACTTTGTATAGTTGGACGTCGGTATTCTTAAACGGCAGGAACGTTTATCTCACTAAGTCTATTCGCTTGCTGCGCAACACGTGATACGCAAGATTGGCCATACAGCACGCCTTAGGCGGCCCTTCCGTGCTTTGGGATATATAAGACCCGCGTCGAGCAGTCGCCATAAAACATTACGCATGTGATTTACATAAACAGTTTGGAGGAAAGCGTCAGATTATTCAAGTACGGAAAGGAGAACCCTCTAAACCTCGACAGCTCTAGATTCATTAGGCTCGAAAAAGGAACAGTTAGAATCCCTTAAGCTGAAGCATGACGCGGCTGGACGGAATCTATTCATTGAGGAGATGATCGTTGCATAACGATAAGCACACCGAGCCGTCTTTCCAATGCCCTCGCACAAATTATGAAGGGGATATTACGCTGAAACTCGGCGGCGACGCGTAATAGACTGCTTACGTCTGGAAATACGAAAGAACCATTTAGTGAAATCCACCACGGTGGTCAAGCGGTCATCGAAGGGGGCGGGTCTTGTCCCGGGCGCTGCGGTGGCGGCATGTTCGATGGAAGCGAAAATGCTATAGAGGCCCGTGTACTGTGCGTGGCCGGTGCACGCTAAAAGACCCCAGATGGTCGCAATTCCCGGATCTCCACCACTATACGGCGCTTGCGCCATAATCATATCGTGGTTTTGGCACGTAAAGCTCATGCCATGTACAATTTAGTCAGAAAGATGCATGGCTGCGGCATGTTGCATACAATCACGCAGGTATTAGGCACACATTTAGGCAGGCAAAGCAAAGAGCGTTGGGGAAGTGTGCTTGTTAGGCACCACGGGTTTCCGGGTTCGATTCCCACCCAGATCCACTGACATTTGTTTTAGAAACCCATATTTATTGTGTTAGCTGGAACTCCCCTGAGAAACTTGGCGTCAATCCGAGCCCTTCTAACGTTAGACATAATGTCATTACACTGTTACGTCGACATGGCACCATGTGATGATGTCATCGCCTGTGTGACGCTAATGTCTGTGACGTTATCATCCTGCTCGTGATAGCGCAGACTACGACGCCGGATTTTGCAGCTCGTGAGACATCTTTCGCCTTAATAAACTGATGTGTAGTTACCACCGTCTTGACTCTTTTCTGTGTTCCGTATCGGTTACGCCTGGCGTAGTTTAGTGCACATAACCGGCGATAATCCAAACGAGGCTCGGATCTTTAATTAGAACTTCAAGTAAGATGCGCATAAAAGTAGAATCACTTAAATTGCGGTGACGCACACGTCATATACACGGCAGATCTGAGCTTCGATGGCTTCATTTTGACTATGTTAGACCTGGTACGCCTTGCTGTTAGCTAGCTCTTTACTACACAACTTATTATCGGAGTTTGGTTGAACTGCTTTCTTACAGACCGACCGAGAAACGCCGGTTCAAAGTACCAAACAGCTGTCATTATCATGTGGTTGCTTCTCCGCGTTGTTTCTTGTTCACTGTGGCGTCGATTTCCTGCACTAGCGATAAGCTATTCTCGGATTACTTTAATGAGCTGCCCCCGGCAAGTAGACGCCAGAATAAGCATGCGCCGATCATTCCGCGTCGGCCTAAGGCGTTTTGCTTTCCCAAATTTGAGAAGGTCCCTCTCATTTTGTCACTTACCCGTTAACCGACTTCTCCCAACCTTGAAGCACCTGCACTTCACTAGTCGTCGCATATTCCGCCCTAGGCTGCAGCCTTAAAGAAGCCATATATATACACGACCTTTCTTTCTTTCTTTCGTCTCTTTTCACGAAAAAACGAGTATTCCTTTAAGAGTGCCTGCGACTGCGACCGCCGCAATATCAAGCGAGTGAATCTGGCTGAAAATGAACGACTCTTTTACAATGCCTGCTTCGATTTGTTGGAAGTTATAGAAAGAATCCTGGTTAAAAAAAAAAAAAAGAGTGAGTGAACTGCAGCTGCCTGTTAATGCAACCTTCCAGAAACGCCCTAGAGGGTTACCCTAGCAACCGACATGCAAGCGCGCTGCTCTTCGCGACTTGTCTGATTCGGAGGCAACCCCCAGTTATATAGTCCCCGGTTGAAATGCGGGGCCGAAGGGCAACATGCACTGTGGCGAATGAGTGGCGAACTGCCCAGCACTTTTCTTTATACAACGCTCGCCTACGCGGCTCAAGCAGCGTCAAATGTGACTCACAAATGTTCCGCTGGCAAGTGCGATTATCACCTCCCAGTTTGAGGAAACATGGCACACAACGGCAGCAGACAATCGAGCCTCGGGCACACGCGCTGTGCATCTGCATCAGCCTGAGCGGTCTCATTCATATCGTCAATGCTGCTCTGCTAAACTTGCCTCCGGTTGAAGGTGATTTCTTGTCGAGCAACACGGCCTCTCGAGAAGGAACTCGCTTTTGACTACGTCCCGTCCCCTCTCGGCTGGCTTCTTTCTTGAAGTATGTTTAATGCTAGCGTACTCGAGCTTTCAAGCGGTTTTCTATGTCTACCTCCGGGAGCTCGTACAGAAGCGAAAGTCTCACTCATTGCAAAAGAACTCAGTCAATTCGTTCTAGTGTTCTATATTCACGACACCGCATCATGGCTCTAACAGACTTCCGAAATTTCCAGCTAATCTTTCAGAGTTATATTTTAGCTCATTCGCGAACACGGCCGTACGACAGCGTCTATTTTCATCTTTTCTGAATCTCTGTCGAAATGCCTCGTATAGGTAAGTTGTTTATCGCAGAGTGAAAGAATTTTTTTTTTTAATGGAAGAGTAAATACACAGTGTTTATTGACTTCAAGAGGGTCGTCGAAGAAAAGCTATTTACTTAAAAAGCTGGTCCTTTTCCCACCGTCCTGTGCGTCTAAAGTTGCGCGCCTACATGACTGAACAGTGGTATTTGCATTGTTTTAGCTCGAAACATATAAGGGACCTCATGCATGTACCGTCCGCAATTCGGAAAACTAAGCTTCCCCAAGCACGCAGACGGTACAGACCAGCGTGATATTAATAATAATAATAATAATAATAATAATAATAATAATAATAATAATAAGAAGAAGAAGAAGAAGAAGAAGAAGAAGAAGAAGAAGAAGAAGAAGAAGAAGAAGAAGAAGAAGAAGAAGTCAATGAAAAATTTATTTAACGTGCCCAGGAACAACCGTAAGGCCTTTGTACTGCCGCACGCAACAAAAAAATAGCGAAGAACAATACAATAAGGACACTCTACTGAGGGTCCTTATTGTATTGTTTACTTTGTTTACTTATTGCATCGTTTATTGTTTACAAATACTCAAAATACTAAAAAAATCACAATATAAAAAGCTTCCGTTGCTGGTAGAAAGCATCCCGAGTGCTAAGAAGAAAATTTCAGCGAATAAAAAAGAAAAAAAGGATTTCATATGAAGCGCCTGAATCCTAGATAACAAGCCTTTCCAGGCCCCTCGTCTGCTATCATGCAGTATGCGAAGGATGTTGGGACATTCTTCTAGTCTTTCGAATATTTCGGAAGCACGTTCTTAACGCCCTGCAAAATTTGCTGAAATTTGACATTAACACACAACGAAGTGAAAGGATGTCTCGAGCACATTTTCTCGATAAACAAGAACAGTATATGATACTCGTCTAGGACCAATTTACAAAAATAAAATTTTCTTTCGGAACTTTTCCAAAGAGTGCCGGTAAACAAACGAAGAAATAACGCCTGAACTTTCATTTTTAAAGTCCTTGCCTTCCCCTCAGTTTTTATTGTGTGAATGTGAACACTCAAATTTGATCTTTTTTATCAAGTTGTGACAACTTTGCCACCATTTAAATTGTTAAAAGTTGCTACGTTGAGTCTTGGATAAAATCAGAACACAATCTTGCGCCCCTTTAATGATATACAGGTAACTACGCATAGATTCAAGTCAACGCTATCAAAACCCATGGCGTGTTGACGAGTCATTGCGACAAACTTCAGGGCTGTATATCCCACCCTGATCTCATTCACACGTCTTTTAGGCCTTGCCAAACATCCTCCTTACGGTAAAGGGGGTTATTGGCGATTTGTAGAACTCATACGAGCACAACTCCATTAAAGGTCATATTACACCTCAAAGAATATGAATTATCTGGTATACGTAAAATCCAGTGAATGACCAAGAAATTCGCTGTGCAATAACACTTCGGAGACGGGTGAAAACATAAGGATCTCCGCCTCGCCACGGTGGTCTAGTGGTCATGGCACTCGGCTGCTGATCCGAAGGTCGCGGGATCGAGTCCAGGCTGCGGCGGCTGCATTTCGATGGAGGCGAAATGTTGAGGCCCGTGTGCTGTGCGATGTCAGTGCACGTTAAAGAACCCCAGGTGGTCGAAATTTCCGGAGACCTCCACTACGGCGTCTCTCATAATCACAGCTGGTTTTGGGACGTTAAACCCCACAAATCAAATCAATCAAGACGGAACTTCTGTGGAGGCTTCCTTAGTTGGGATTAGATGTAAGTCCATGCAAACCAAGTTGTTCATTAGCAGAGAACAGTTGCTGTAGAATAGTTTAATACAAACGGGCAAGTGGAGCGGTTTCTTTTGCTCCGCTACGGTGGTCTGCTGCTGTTCTGAAGGTCGCGGGATCGCATCCCGGCCGCGGCGGCTGCATTTCGATGGAGGCGAAATGTTGAGGCCCATATGCTGTGTGATGTCAGCGCACTTTAAACAACCCTAGGTGGTCTAAGTTTCCGGAGCCCCCCACGACGTCGTCGCTCATAATCAAATCAAGGTTTTTGGACGTAAAATCCCAGAAATCAATCAATCAATCAATCAATCAATCAATCAATCAATCAGGAGCTCCCTTCTCATACCACGACGGTGAAAACCGAGATGCAAAGCTCTGCGTCAACTGGTCTCTTTGAGCTGTTACGCCAAGAAATGTGAGGGCTATAGTTGCAACTGAGTGCGGCACACAACTGGCCGTGTTTCTGAGGCTTCCAATTTAACACTGTAGGTTAAGATTGATTGATTGATTGATTTGTGGGTTTTAATGTCCCAAAAGCAGCTGTGTGATTATGAGAGACGCCGTAGTGGAGGTCTCCGGAAATTTTGACCACCTGACGTTCTTTAACACTGTAGGTTAAGATGATGGCGAATTCTGTCCTGCGTACCGACCCGGACGCCATTGGATAGACTTAACAAGGCATCTGAGAGGCCCTGAATACCTGTTCATGTGTCACTTTGAACGAAAAGGTCCCTAGCATTATCCTTCCTGTCGCAAAAGCGTAACCTGGGCAAGCTGGTGGATATTTAACTTTGACGAACAGCGCTGACTAGACAATGAAGAAGAAAGAAGAGTGCTTTTCTTCCTCCGTCCTTGTCTAGTTAGCGCTATTGTTCCGTGAAGGATGTCCACTGTCACGTTTATTGTGCTTTCTTTTTTTTTCGCTAAAAGGTCGGATCGGGCGTTGTAACTCACACGCGTGAACGTGCTTGTCATATCATACGATGCATCAAATTCGTCGTCTAGAGTAGGACTAACGTCTTCAACAACCACTTATATATATATATATATATATATATATATATATATATATATATATATATATATATATATATATATATATATATACATGGGGGGGGGGGGGCGCCTGAGGTGCGTTCAATGCGACACTATCTTATGAAGCTTGTCTTGACACGGTTGCTCGAGGTGTTAACGCCAGCTGTCAGAAAGAGGAGCACCGCCTTGTGACGCGAAGCCGCGACGCTGACGTGCGAAGCCGATACCAAGGCTCGGTGTCGGTGCTTTCAGAACGAAAAAAAAAGGAAAGAAAACAAGAGAAGCAAGTGGGCAAAAAGAAGAATCCAAACATGTAGAAAGTAAGATGCGCTTCCACCACACGCTGTGTCTATCTTTTTCACTGATCCTCAAAGCAGTCACGCTCTCTGTAGAACAGGCGAGACAAGGGAAATGAAGCGTCGTGGTGCGGTTTCATATGACCCTCCAGTTCGATGCGACGATATGTGTTTCGTAGTTCCAACGATGCTTTGGTCGAGTGAGAATCTCTTCTAGCCGAGGAAGGTTCGGAATGGTAGTGACAGGTCAAGGCCCGCACGTGTCCAATTTCGTGCGGAATATCATATTATATTGCTCCTTGACAGCCACACTTCCGAAACTCGCACACTTGAAGCGAAGCGTTTCAACAAAGTCGGCGAACTTTCATTACGTGTGATGCCAATAAACATATCCCGGGGGAGCCGTAACAACAAAGCAAAAAGATAAAGAAAATGAGGGGGAGGTAGAGAGGAGCCCACAAACAGCGGGCAGCCGTCGCATCTTCATCCCCGTACTCCACGACAGCCCGTCACCGAAGGAGCCGGTCCCGCGGCGCAAACATGCGTGCAACGGAGTGGCGCAACTGAATCACGTGGGGAGCGCCGCGGCGCGAAATGCGCGGGAATTTAAGTCCTCCTCCCGCTTTCGCCCGGACACTTAAACTCGATGTGACAGTTTCTCGTCCCTCCGAAATTCCCGGCATGTTTTAGTTCGCGACGGGAGCGTAAAAAGAATAAGGCACCGTTACGCCTTGTCGTTTCTCCCGGGAGATATATCAAATTCCTGAAAGCGGGTCAGCCTTTTTCCTCTGTCAACTTTCGTCCAGGAGGGAACCCCCCCCCCCCCCCCCCACTTCTCGTCGTCGTTCGCTGCCTCGCTTCTTTCGTCCTCAGCGCCGCCCCGCCCACTTTTGTTGCTGCTCTTTTGCGGAGATTCTTGGTGAGCGTCAGTCTTCATCCGGACAATGGGCGGAAGAAAAAGTGAGAGAGCATAAGAAGAGAAAGAGAGCAGAAAGTTTTCGAATCGCGGAGACGAGTTGGGCCTTCCAAGCCTTCGCGAAGCTTTGCATTCCACGTGCACTTTATGGAATATTTCTGGTTCACAACGACAGAAGCTTTCCAGTGCTCGCTTTTTTCTTCGCCGAAGTCGCGTTTCTTCAATAATGAGCAATCTAAGACCTACATTTGCACACTAAGTGGAAAAAAGGCTTGCGCCATTTTTTTTTATTCTTGGTTATCTGCGTATTCATTTGTATGGTAATTTTCGTTGAGAAAGAAGAGTTTACGGTAGTTGAGGCAAGCAGGACACCCAAGACGAGCGTAACTCGAAGAGAAGCACGCAGTTCTGTTCGACACGAAGTGCTCTCGAAGAGCTCAGAAAGGGGACGTCTGTTTGTGTTTGCCCTCTCGGTTCTCGTCTCTGCGCCGAGGACGTATACACAGAACATGTGCAACATAACGTAGAGACAGCCGCTTTGTCGCTGTCTTCTTTTTCCCCCCCTTTTGGCCGAACTTTGGTAACCTTTCCGAGAGCAGCTGCGTACTTTGCTTGCCTCTGGGCGTCGGACCGATGCGCCGACGCGTTCGAGCGAAGAAATTGAGTCGCCGAATCCATCTTCCTTCGGAGTATTTTCAGCTGGAAAGTCGTCGGCTAAATTCCGCGCCTTTCATTGCCTTATTATTTATTTATTTTACTTTCACCCTTCCTGTTACATCTCTGTTTGGCTGGTGCGCCTGCCAGCGTACCTTCCTCCCCACCCCGTCCTCCATTTTCTTTTCTATAGAGTCACCCTGTAAATACAAACGAATGCGTTATGTGTACGGCTTAGGAGCAACCAGTGCGGCTCTGTCCCTAGTCGTTTCTTCAAAGGGAAGAAAGCGACAAAGAACGTAAACAGAGAGAGATAAAACGAAAGCAACGGACTGTATTGTTTATGAAAGCTGGAACTAAGTTGTACGTACATACATGCAACCCTCATATATGTAAGTTTTCGCTGGCGCGTTATTTCTCCGTGCAGTACACTACTACCGTCCCTCTGCCATTTTATTCACATCTCCGCGAGCCCGAGTGCAAGCCGCACGAGCTCATTTATGCAATGCTTCACGCTACTATAGTTTCTGAGTCACGCAAAAAGAAAGAAAGAAAAAAAAAACGAAGGCCTCATCGCCTCATCACAGAGTACAGAAAACATTAGCATATCTGCGGCATTCTCGCCTCTACACTTTCGGCTGTCGTGCGCACGCCGTGGATGCCTTGATTTGCTTGCCGATGCTTTCCATGCAAGCCTTTTGTTGCCGCTACATATATAGAGCGGGCCATTGCACCTGCGCTCCCTTCGTCGGGGTTTTTCACGAGTGGCGTCAGTGCATATGCAGAGCGATCTTGCGGGCAAAGCGTGTCTGCCGCTCTCATTTACAGTGCCCGGAAAAAAAAAAAAAAAAAAAAAAAACGTCGAGCGAGGACGAAGAGGCCTTTACGCGAGGTGTGAGCCAGTGGTTGCAAACATGCGGAGTACTTGACTGTCCCATGCGTTAGCGTGCGAAGCTTCAAACGACCGCGTCCGCCCGTTTCTCACGAAGCGCGCGCGCCGCCCATTCTCGCGAGCCGACCTCGACTCACGCCACATCACTGGCGCGCGTGGGAGGTACGAGAGGCCAGACCCCTTGCCCATCCGCGCACACAGAGTGACGGGCAGGTCCGCTTCTGAGGTTCCTTTTGTTTGAAAACTGGAACGGGCAAGTAATCCCAGTTGGCGTGATCGGGAACGATTGCGCGCCGTTCCTTTTCTACAATGGAGCACTTTCGCTAACTCGGAAGCGCCGAGAGAATAAATGACCGGAGGTGCCGCTTGTACCGCCTGCTCGGGCTCTGTTTCAAGCGGCCGACGGCGCGTCCTCGGTGAAAGTGGCTAGCGGCCCCGGGGTTCAACAAGCGCAGGCGCGATATGGGGCCGCAATGAATGGCGCCGCCCCGGCAGCCGGCGGGCGCGGACCGAGAACCGTCTTCGCGCCCAGATTCGGCCGGCCGCGCAGGGCTGTATCATTTCTGCGGAGCAGAGCGGCGTCCCAGCGCTCTCTCCAGATGCCCCCTCGCCAAAGAAAAGGAAACGCGCTCGGAGATGGAGAGCTCCTGGGGAGCGAACAAGGGCGCTAAGCAGCCGCCGGGGCGATGGGTGCCAAAGGTGAGCGCTGGCGCCGGGAATAGAAGAGAAAAGAAGAACGGCGGCTTTCCGTAAGGTAGAGACAAAAAACAGCCCCGAATCGAAGCGGGGGCCAGACCGCCCCTTCTTTACAGCTATCCATGAGGGAAGAGTGGCCAATTTGGGCCTTTTTGAGTCGGAAATGAGAATTCTGCCGAGCAACAATCTCATTTGTCTCACGATAAATGTGGTGCCTTGTGTTCGCGCTTCTAGGGCCCCTCAAACCCATCTCGCCCCTTTGCCACTCCCCGTAAGTAACGCCCACTTCCTTCTTTTTGTCACTTGGCTCCGAGGGTTTTTTACGTGACACCTCTGCTGCTCCTTATACGGCGCCCCACTTCTTGTCTCGCGTGTCTCCTTTCTTCGTTTGTAGTAGCTTTTCCAAGACTGAAATAGCTTGGCAGTGTCATAAGGCGAACGAGAAATGCGACTGGAGCAATGTCTGGAAGCGGCGCTGGAATTTCCGGGCCGGTAGTGTATCACTTCTGGGGTCCTTTGTTTTCATGCTCTTCCTTTTGCTCATGCTTGTCTGTCGATTTCTGTTCCTGCAAAAAAGTGCATATGCTCCCGACAGAAAGCAACAATTGGTGCTTCTCTAGCGACTCTCGCCGACGCACAGCGGACTTCGCCAGGGGGCGGGAAAGAAACAATGAAAGAGCGCCTGTAAGTGGAGGCCCATAACCTCTCTGCTAGAACTCGAGCAGCTGCTCCAGAAAGTGGAGCGTTTTTGTCTCGAGATCACATTTCAGCAAGCTGTATAAGTGGAGATTGATATTGCAGTGCAGTCTGCGAGGAAAGCTAAAATTCAGACGCTGACGGCGCAATATTTCACAGCCGTTGGTGTCGTCGCGACGCGAGCGTGAGGGAGGTGGAACAATATGCAAAGCCTCACATTCGATGAAGTTGGCGCTGATCGTCATAACAATCATGAAAGTCTGCTTTTATTGCATTAGAATTGCCCTTCATCGCTTCTTTTCCACATTTTCACTTGGGAGCGAGTCTTCCTTCTGGAATCTCTCCACGTTGCTTACCAGGACGCATTGTAGGGGGATGTATACACTGAAATCCAAATGCAGCGAAGAAAGAAAAGCAGAACAGCATATCGGGGTGATAAGGGGCACTTATATAAAGGGGGGAGGGGGGGGGAACGACCTGCAATTTCGTCGCAGTGAGCGCTAGTAACTATATTTGCTTCGTTCCGTAGATTATTATTTGCCGCAGACAAGTACGGAAAAAAAAAAACCGTGTCTTACTATATTGCTTAGGCCCAGACGTACTCTCGCGGGACAGGATAACGTGTGGTTGGAGCCCTGGAAGGTTTGGGACGGCACTTTCGGTTTTCCCTGGACCACCGCAGGGTCTCAGTGGAAGTAAATAAATAATAACTTATCTAGGGCTTCTAGTGCGGCTTCACCGCCGACAACTTTCGTGTGTGGTGAAGCAAACTTGCTAAACGAACGAGACCATTTTATTTTTCAAGTTCGTTACCAAAGAAACATAAAGGGGCAAGGAAAAGGTGTCCATATGGAACATCTTAAATGTTTCAATTTGACCATGTGGTCACATCAAGCATAGGCGCTGAGCTCTCTGCTGTTTAGCAGTGAAATGTCGTAACAGGTTTCTTTTCTTGTTTTTTTTTTTTAGATATGTCCGAATTTTCCATGCGCATACGATTTACCATAAGCAGATGGCAAAAATACAACTACACCGCAATTGGAATGAATTAGGGCATTTCGAAAGCCGTGAGCAAGCCGGAATGCCCAATGTCTTCTCAGCCTTCCTCTGCGATGCAACTTTATTCTAACGCCTTTGGCTAGAAGCTCTCCTTAGAGCAGCTCCTACTTTATACGTGAAAAGACACCCAGAACAGATGGGCTCTAAAGCATCTATTAGAAGCATCAAACATGCCTTAAGCCGGAGCACATAGCAGCATACTGCAATCGAAAAAAGAAAAAAAAAATTAACCACTTCGCTTGAGAAAAGGGCTCACTATCATCTCTCGGCAAGTTCGGAGTCACTCTGGCATTATGTAAGTGTCTAATTTGTTGACTACGCTGCCTGCTCTTGTCTACAGAGGGACCAGGGTGCTACAATTGCAATGGTGAAGACGGACGCTGTGATTTTTTTTTTTTTGCTCGCATAATGAGAGACGTTTTTTCTGAAGATCTCAGAGATTCTCCATTTGCCGCTGATACTTACCTTGAACTTTTGCTGCTGCTTCACTTGCGAAAGTGTCTATCCCACGAGGAATGGGTCAAGGGCTCGTTTATTTGTTAGGGACAACCTAATGAAGCCAACAGACAATGAAGCCAAGGGAAGCATAGGGGAAACCAACGTAATTTTTAACTGCAGTAATAACGGAATAAAGGTAAAGGAATTAAAGGGGACTAAGAAACACACCTGCTTTCTGTAGGGACCGAACCTACGACCTTTGAATAACGCGTCCGAAGCTCTGCCCGCTGAGCTACGAAGGCGGTCTCTTCCCGTCCACCTTAACGCGGACTTATATGCGTATGATCCTGAGAGTTTTAGATAGCGCCACCCGTAGCTGGCAGCGAGTGTAGAACGCTTTCTTACAGAAGGCGTCGCGCAGAACCTGATCTTATAGATGGCTGCTGCCCAATAAAGTTGGAAAGTAGGTGACTGCCTGTTTGCTCTTGCTGTCGGTGGGTCGTCATATAAAGGTTTTACTCCTATATTAATTTTTTCGTGGTACTTATGCTGGGCATACCTTTGAAATGGCTCCTTATAGGTGCTTTACAAAAGAGTGGGCAGAGAACTGTTGCAGTGCCCATAGTTCTTGTACGATTCCGCATACTCAACAAGAGTCGTTAAGGGACGTGAAATACGCAATTTCTTGCAGTTGTTTCCATAATTACGAAGATGCGGGAAATGTGGTCAGAACAAATCTTCAACTGAGGTGTTCCACTGGCTCCAGAACACAAGAACACCGCGCACCTTTTTAATTCCCTTCTAAAGTTTGTGCGCCTCGCTTCTTATATGCTTAGTAGCCTGAGAGAGATAACCTTCGTTTACTCGTAGAAAGACTGTTCCCAATGTACGGCAGGAAATAAAATAAAATAAGCAGCAGCAGAAAAAAAAATAAAATAATGTGCTCAGTTACACAGCCCACTCAGCATAACTGGAAAGTGAGACAACGCTCATGTTTAGAGCAACTCGAGGCAGGTATAAACCGTATACGTACAAAACATGCGAGCCAATACGCACGCGCCGCGTTTGGAATTTCCTCTCACGGTTGCATACTCATACGGTGTTCCAGCGAAGTCCTTGAAAAATCGTGCCCCAACAGCCAACGATTTTCACGCGCACCCGATACTCTGGCGAAGGACGCGGGTATTGCGTTTCCCTTCTCTCTTGTTTGTCTGCGTGACCACCGACTGTACACGTGATCATTTACAACGAATGACTCACCACTTCTACTTTTAATTGCGCCTCTTCCCCTTATGTGATTACCTTTTTCTGGAAATTATCCGCAGAATGTGCGTTGCGATGTAGAATAGCTTTTGCCCTGTAGAAGAACAGAAAATGGCCAATAAGGCAAATCTCCCCTCTAAATTGGCGTTGCGCACCCGAAGTATGACGGTAAACACGGAAAGCTTCCTCGCAAGCAACCGAAAAAAATACGCCCGTATTTCCCCGTTTAAAAGTATATTCCGCAGGACGCGCTTTCACTTGCGTTTCTTTTTTTTCAGTTTGTTTATCTTTCGGATAAAAAAGCTTACTCGAACGCCCTTCCCCAGCCCCCCTTCAACGAAAAAACAAAAAACAAAAGAATATGAATCCTTTAAAAAAAAAGCAAAAGAATGCGCAATACAAATAGAAACGAACAAGCTAGGGGACAAGAAATTTGTGAATCATCGTCATTTATAATTTCTAACTTGACTAATCTGAATCCCAGCGCTGTATTTAATACCACAGCCAATTGATTCAAACAATCTACCGATGGCGTAACATTCAGCTGACGATTTGTTCAGGCTGTTTGAACATCGAGTTGTCAATGATAGCGCAGTGAGTGCAGGAAGTGTGGTGCACCGAAACGAAGTTCGTTAATTGAAAACGCCTTATGTCGAAAGTCGAATCTTCCGGGCGCACGCCGACCACCCTTTGTGTTGATTGAAAAAACCCTGTGTTGATTGAAAAAGCACTTAGTCCTATAGTGCGATTCATTGATTGATTGATTGATTGATTGATTGATTGATTGATTGATTGATCTGTGGGATTTTATGTCCCAAAAGAAAGCTGTGATTATGAGGGACGCCGCAGTGGAGGGCTCAGGAAATTTAGACCACCTGGGGTTCTTTAACGTGCACTGGCATCGCACAGCACACGTTGTAGCGTATAGCAGGCATGGGCTGACAGGGCTGAAGCATCCCCCGAAATTTTTTCAGGATACGCCCCGCTGTCCTGTCTTGCTGGCCCATCACCTATGAACAAAGGCGCACATCCCTGGAACGTGTGGCTATATATGTATATACGTATGCATTAGTCCGTCCTGAAAAATATTTCTGGCTACGCCACAGAGCACACGGGCCTCAACATTTCGCTTCCATCGAAATGCAGCCGCCGCGGCCGGGATAGTCCTACAGTGTGAAATAGGGTACACGGACAGCTGAAGTGATAAGATACGCAGGGAGGAGCGCGGCTGACGTTCACAAACCGCGCAACTCGCACGTTCAGCAGAGTTACGCAGCGGTAAGCAGTGTCCGTATCTCAGTGTGCCATCGTCCACACGAATAGCGCGCCCGCGTAGACGTACAGGGAGTGCCTGAGGTGCTGTGCCCGTGAGTTATAGGAGAGCGAAATTAACATGAAGAGAAGATTCATTTATTCATTATAACAATTTCTGGGATTTTACGTCCCAAAACCACAATATGACTATGAGAGACACCGTAGTGAACGGCTTCAGAAATTTTGACCACCTGGGGTTCTTTAACGTGCACTGACATCGCACAGCACACGGGCGTCAACATTTCGCCTCCACCGAAATGCACCCGCCACGGCCGAGATTCGATCCCGCGAGCTTCGGATGAGCAGCCGAGTGCCATAACCACTAGACCACCGTGGCGGAGTCCTTACTTAACAGAAGTTTATTATTATTTTGCATCACCCAACTGGGGGGGAATAAGCCTTGTGCGGCACGGAGTATGTGGATGCTCAGTAAGGCTGTCTGTCGTGTCTTTCCTTATTCTTTTTGGCCACCGAAAGAAGTTTTAATAACGAAACGTCTTACGGCGATTTTATTCTAGAGCGCAGTGATAAGAAGAGCCGAAAGCCTTAAAAGGGCGAACTGTGTGCGTGCAATTCAGTGGCGCGTACTACGAGGACGAAAGCAAAGGCAACCGAGAAAACACGGCGCAGTATCTTGTCTCTTCTCCTGCCTCTGCTCTTGTCCTATAGTTCTTCGTGCTGCCGTATTAACCAGAGATACCGGTGTTGTCGATCAGGCCGGTAAGCGTTTCAGTGCCGGGGGTGCTGATGCGTCACTACATGAAGGGATACGCGTACTTGATTGATGTACGCAATAACAGAAATGATTATCCATAATGGTTCATTTGAAAGTAACAAGAATTGCAAACCACAGCGCCTCCATCGCTTTCGTATTATAAACGTATAAACCACGTGGGAACCGCTCGCTGGAAACAAGAGATAAGCGCTGTGTCCTTCCTCCTCTTGTCTTCTGTCGTCCTGCGTTGTGTCTTAACGCTGTACCTCAAGACATGTCACTGTTCTTTTAATAAAGCCTGCATCGTCCTCACCTCAAATATTTTGGTATTTTGTCTCGCTCTTAGAGACAGAGAGAGAAGCCAGCGAAGGAAAACATAATGGATGACACGTATATGAAAAAACGTAAATGAAATAATGTTATGGTGACAGCAGCAAGCACAAGACGACAACTAAAACGATTTAATAGACGATTTGTAGTGGCATGGTCATCCACGCCTTCTCAACGTAAGATACTCTATTACAGAGCACGCGAAGTAAAGTACGCGCTCTACACGTGCGCCTCAGATATATATGCGAGTAAGCACACGTGGCTGCGTGAAAAAGCTACCCAGAGCCTGCGGCGCGCTCTGGCCGTCTTTGGACTCATTAACGACTGCTGTACTTACGTAAGAACACGAAGAGGCTGTTTTCATTTTGTTTTTCATTTCGTTGCACTCATGTACAACACTGATGGCGAAAGAGAGATGAGAAAAAAAAAAAAAAGAGGCGGTTCGCGTGTCTGTAGAGGATTGCACATGATCTTGCGAAATGCATTCGCAATTGGACTGCGATGCCACGTCGGCTCCCAAACGAGTGCGTGAATTGCAAAGCGACTTAATGAGTCCAACGACGCCAGAGTGAGTGCGCACACGTTTGCGAACATTAAGCATGCGGTTTCTAGCGTGGAAAAGGGCCAAACATCGTACTTCACTTTCGTTTCCGAACTGAAAAGCAGCGCTTCGTATTGAATGTTGCCCCAGTGTATAACTTCGCCCAGTCTGTTGCGCGACGTCTGGGTATATTGCGCTCAATTGGCAAAGATGCTATTGCGCGCAGCGAAGCTTCCCCGAGCGCGAACGATATAGGCACGCCCATTACTCAACGGCCATTAATCTCGGTGCCCGTCCGCAACGGGTGAAAACAATCAGCGATTTCTCGGCTCGTCATCAATCTCTTGTAGTGCAGAATCGCGCTTCGAGACGCGCAGCCACAATCGTGCTCTGGCGATGTATTAGTATTTGTAGAAAATGGCGTAATGTGCGTGCTTTCCAAATAGGCCTCATATATATATATATATATATATATATATATATATATATGAGCGTCTGCATATGGGAATTGAAATCTCTCGCCTGCAATAGACTAGCTGCACGCGCACGTTTGTTACGCTGAAATATAAATGTTATACGCTGAGGAGCCCGATAGAGCGTTTTATGCGTCGAATTCGCTGTTAGGCCGATAGTGCACGATCAGCACGACATATACATCAAGCAAAAGAAGTGCTAGATGCTATGCAACGCAATTTCTCATCTTTCCGTTCTTAATTGATAAGAAGCGGGTAACCCTCGCGTGAAAGGTGCGTGCTCCATAAAGGAGGCGAAAGGATAGGCTATAGTTGTGTGGTGAGGATTTCGATATATCAGACGTGATTGTAAACGCTAAAGTCACTCGGACAGCGTCGGTGAATGAACATACAAAATGACGCAAAATCGACAACTTACGGTGATTGTAGTCTGGTGTTTGAGCAAATGCAATTGAGAATGCTTAGTGAGGAGCAGTTGCAACGAAGACGTAAATTCAGGAAGTCATGTCAGCAGCTTTCGCTGTACGGTGGGCGCGGAATCGGATCCATATTGTAAGCTGCAAGCGAAAACCTGGGAATTCGCGTGGGGCCATTACGTCGTTTCCTTCTCTCTCTCTCGCTCAGTCTGTGTGTGTGTGTGTGTGTGTGTGTGTGTGTGTGTGTGTGTGTGTGTGTGTGTGTGTGCGTGCGTGCGTGCGTGCGTGCGTGCGTGCGTGTGCGTTCTACAGCGAATAAAGCTGATAATCTTACGCAAACAGGCAGATGTAATATCGCACTCCCTTTTATTAAGCGCCGGTTATCACCTGTTCCCGCTGTGCTCGTGATAAAACTGCCTTCCCCCGCAAACTATAGATACGTGCCTAAATAACCAGAAAGTTTAATGAAAGCGTCACCGGCAGAAACTGCAGGGTATGTACTGTATAACTGTGTTCCATATGCACACACGAGTTGGAGCCTAGATACTTTGCTAATCACACCGAGCGTGCGCATAAACAAAACGATTCATCAACTGAAATTGCTTTGGGCCTGCGTCTTGCTCCCGCAGCGTTTCCGCTCCCACCGCAAAACGCGCACGCGCGCCCACGCTGCCTCGCGTTCTCATCCTCAGGGCGTTCGTCGCCGACAGGCAGTCGCAGCGCAATTTAAGCGTCTGCTTCAACACTGGGTGCTAATTGCTTTCTCTGACGGTGCCCGTCCCCCGTGAGAATTTCACTCTCTACAAGGGGCGGCAGAGTGCGAACCCTCGAGAAAAGCGGCACCGCTTCACTTGGCGGGGGAGCTGTGGACGCGTACCCATGGGAGCTCGGCAGCGAAGCCTTCCCAACGTTATCTTCTGGCCGTCCAACCACGCTCGGCTGGCCCGTCAAGCCACGGCTGCTTCATCGCGGTACGCTTGTTCCTGGTCCTTGTTTGAACACAGCTCGACGGCAGTTCTATAGCAAAGTCTAGGCGGGACCACTCGGGTACCTCGAGAGCCACCACTTTTCTTACACTTCAGGTCCCCCCTACGCTCCTCGAGTTCGCGCGCCGTCTTAAGCTAGAGCACGAGAAACGACGTAATAGCAGCGCACTATAGCGGTTAAGCGTACTCTGCGGCAAATGAAAGTGAAGTGGCGAGAGTTGTCTCAACATGCTTAATGTAGGCGCAGTAGGAGTGCACTGCTTGCGCTTCTTCGACGCTTCGGGCTCCTAGCAGCCACCGAAACAAGAAAGAAAGAAAGAAAGAAAGAAAGAAAGAAAGAAAGAAAGAAAGAAAGAAAGAAAGAAAGTCGGGAAATTAAGAAAATATATATCAGAGCAAGAAACCGCACGAACGACACGGTGACAGTGACAGTGTTCCGTAGGCAAAACATAGAAAAAAAATATGCTGAGTTAGATAGGTCGAAGAAATAAAGAGCATCACGGCGGACACTTGCTGTGCCCTGCTGCACCGCTCGCAGCACACACCGTGTTCGCCCGGATGCTCAGCCACGCTGCGCGCAGCGCGGCCATGTCGGTTGTGACAGTGCCAGGAAGCGAGCAAGCTGCCCAGTGAGCATGTCAGTTCGGGTTAAATGAGCTTTGAGCTTTCGTCCCTGAGAGAGGTGCGGCACCTCGGCGCTAGTGCCCAGGGTCCCTTTGCCCGCGTCGGTGAGCGGGAGAACGGTTGCTTTTGCCGCCACAACCAGTTTTTGTCTTCTGCGTGTGAGGTTTCGATCGTTCGCCCCCTGCAGCACCGGCCCAGAGGCTGGCGCTCCGATCCTCATTGGTTCTTTATTTTCTTGCGTTCACTTTTCAAGCGTGGCAAATATGATTTTTTTTTTCTCCCTTCTTATTTCGTCTGAACTGCGCCTCTCCATTCGACGCACGTGGGCCAGCGGCGCGGTTTTTGTTCAATTAGAGAATGGGCCTGGATTTAAACTTTGAACGCGGACTCGGAAACAAACTGCTGTTTTTTGTTGTTGTTTTTTTTCCTTCAACTTCTAAACACAACCCGGCCTGTCCTCTTTTATACTCGCGTTTCCTCTCTACTGAGCTCACAACGAATCCCTGAGGGACAAGCTCAGTTCGCTTTTGCGTCACGCTTTTGTGCCGCGCTCCATTCTAGTTTTGCGCACTTTAAAGCTCTTTCATTATTGCTGCTCCTGGTGTTTGTAAAATGCGCTTGGAGGCCAAAATACAAAATGTACTTTGTTTAGTTTTCCTGTTTTCTTTATTTTTTTTGGAAAGTTCGTCTTGCCTTTCTGTTTCCTTCCTCCTCCTCCTTGGAAAGTTCGTGTGTTTATGTTTTTGTGTGCGGGGGCATTGCTGAAGTGCTAGCTGTTCTTTGTCAGTTCAGGCTTTCTCACATTCGCTCTGTTGTCAGCACGATTCATCTCCGTTGGAAGGCTGTGCGTGTTGAGAAGAATATCGTCGCTCGCTCCTCTGTAATCCCCCGTTCCCCCCTTTTCCTCAGATAACGCGGCGAATCTGAGACGCACAGCAGTTTTTGCTTCGCATATATAGAATGCGTCTCGACTACCCGCCCAAGACTCGGCTAGTCAGCCCTCTTTCCTTCCACCCCCTCTGACCGTGCCCAGATAGGCGAAGCACGGGCATGGGGTTGCCGAGCCCAGTACAGCTTTCATCAATCAACCGAGCCCGGCTTAGTTTTTGCTGTCGTATACGAAAACGATTTCTTTATTGACCAAGGCATATCATGCGGTGAGGGCGCGGCGCGGCTAACGCACTTTCTTTGAAACGCTGACTCGTGCGCCTCACCTGTATGGTTGATTCTGTTATTTCAATTTAACCAGACTGCTTCACTGAGATGACGCAAGCAATGACTGAGTAACGCAAGCACTGAGCACTGAGTACTGAGTAGCGCAAGCATGAAACACCCGAGTCGCTCCTCAATGATGTCACATTTTATAGCCGTTGCTGCTAAACAAAAAATTATACGTCGGTCCCCAAAATGTGGAATAAGCCGTGAAGGAACGCCTATGTCTCGCGGTTTGCATGTTCGTTACTTTAATTTATGATGGATATTCTTCCCAGTCACGCAAAAAAAAAAAAGGAACGAATGTCTGTCCTCGTTTACGCTCAGTACGCAGCTAACGCATTAAGAAACTCACGATCGAACCGCATAACCACCACATCGCAGTCACAAAGTGATCGGCAATCGTATCTAGCGATATTAAGTCATCGATACGGCTGAACGCTCTCCGTGAAAACTTGTAGCAACTGACGTTGCGCAGGGGCTCCGTTTCATCGCCGAGCGGAACTGAGGTGAAACACCACCTCTTCCGTTCCGGAACAGTTGGCTCACGGCCCGCCAACTGTTTCCGCAATGCAGCGTGAGCCCGTCGACAAGCGGAGCGCTATGATCGTAATCGGACATTGCATGCCGCGCGACGAAAGGTCTCGTACACGAAGAGACTAGCCTTGAAACGCCACTCCGACCGAGGAGCTTCCCGAGGGCAACTAAGTTGTGCCGTCTCTCGAACCACGAAGAAGAAAAAAAAAAAGAAAAGAAAAAGGAGGCCCCAGCAAGCATCGAGCTCTCAAACGATAAAAGAGAAAGGGGCGTTTTGTACTTCCGGGGCTCAGGTCTCGAGAAAGCGCGCTGTCGGTGCGCTCGATCACGCGGGCACGGTCAGCGAGGAGCGCCCACGCTTCAGCGAATGTCACCATAGAGAAAGCGACAAGGACAGCGACAGCTGTTCCTGCCTCTGCGCAGTCGGCTCGCAGGACGGAAAATCTGATGCGAATTTCATGGCGCGGTCCGGCCTAGCGTTTTCGAATCGGGAGTTCAGTGTGAGGATCCGTCCGTTCGTCGGTAGCGAAGGCGAACTCGAGTGGCAGTTGGACGGTGCGTCAAAGAGGGAGGGACTAGAAGTACGAAAGCACGACACAAGTTCATAGTAAAGTGCGACTTTATTGGCTCATAATACCGGGAAAAGAAAGGCGAAAACACCACCGGTGGATTCTTAACTGCATGTATGTCCTGCCCCGCCACGGTGGTCTAGTGGCTATGGTACTCGGCTGCTGATCCGAAGGTCGCGGGATCGAATCCCGGCCGCGGCAGCTGCATTTCGATGGAGGCGAAATGTTGAGGCCCGTGTGCTGTGCGTTGTCAGTGCACGTTAAAGAACCCCAGGTGGTCAAAATTCCTGAGGCCTCCACTACGGCGTCTCTCATAATCAGAGCTGGTTTTAGGACGCTAAACCCCACAAATCAATCAATCAATCAATCAATCAATCAATCAATCAATCAATCAATCAGTATGTCCACCACGCAAAACACACCACGGGTGAATTTACCGTATACGCTTGCGAAAGTTTATTCCTGCAGTGTATAAAGCTACACTTACTTTATACTTGCACATATCTGCATAAGACGTGGCTTTCTGGTCAATGTATACTGGAAGTGTCATCGTTGTCCCAGTTCGATGACTGACGCCACAGGATGCTGGTTTTATCATCGAATTAAATAAGAAAAAATAGGAGCCGTACAACGCTTGGTTGATTTGTTGCACCTCTCGCGTTGCTTACATCGTCTTCCGTCACACAAGCATAACCCGTGTCTGGGGTAACAGCGGGAACCCTAACCCGTACACCACTTTCGCTGCCGACAACCTGTCGAAGGTGAGAACAAGTGCGCGCCATATATACGATATAGGAAACGCAGATGCGCCCAAAGCGCGCACGCACTGTTATGTCTTTGATTCTGTGCGCCACTTTTCCCTAACCATCGTTTCAGGGCCTCAGGCCTCTCGCACACATAATACGAGGCGCCAACGGCAGGCGGCGGCCGGAACTGAGAGCTCCCAATCGGGGAAGGTCGCGGACGGCCGATCTCTTTTGCGGGACGCTAGCATTGAACTGCACGCAACGGAGATTAGGCGCAAATCCCCGGCGCCGCCTGATGAGCGGCCGCTTGGGGAAGCTTCGCGAAGCACCTGCCTTGTTAGGCTAGCCCCCCTTTGCTGGTATGCCACGCACGCGCGCGTGCGTGATTCCCGGGTTTCCGCGCGGCGGACCCTTGGGCCTGGCCTATTCGGTTGCTCCGCAGCCGAGCAGCTATATGTAGGAAGAGGAAGCGCAGGCTCGGCCGGAACACCAATCGAGTACAAAACAAAAGAGGGAGGCGTGCAAAGGCGTCGTTTCGCTTGTAGAGACGTACAAGTTCGCAAGCAAAGGAAACGCGAATGATCTCATCGAAGGAGCGTCGTTCGCGAGGCATTTAGGATCAGCGCTTCTAGCGCAGCGAGCGTAATGGGCAAGCGAGAGAGACCGGCGTCGCGACACTCCCCCCAACCGGCGCCTCGTAATCGACACCCGCACGAGCGTGACCGAAACAGGACGCACACTGTGCTTGTGGTCGTGATGGGACTGTGATTTTCTTCGGAGATCACCTATAAGCAGGGAGATTTAACTAGGGGTAACTTCAGAAACTATATGAACATTACCGGACAGTTTCCAACATGTATACCTATGGGTATAATGAAACGTTCAGGGTGTATACTGCCATCTTGATGTCTCCTTCGAGTGCTAACTGCCCCTCCACACGAACACCGTTGCTCTTGCTATTTCTGCCACCCTCCCTTCACGCAAAGTTCCAGACTGGAACCTCAGGTATGGTCAGGTATATGTGTACAAAAGTTAAGTACGTAACGAAAAAGCAACTGTTTTGTACTGATGATATTCGGTGTTTTGTAGCGCGAAGGATGCTGCGTATTAACAGAAAAGACAAAAAGCGGCACGTGCATGCAAAAAGGTTAACAATGAACAATTCTCGCAGAATATATAGGTACGTGAGGAATAAAGTGGAGAACTATTTGCTTTCTCGGGCTTGCAAACGCTCAACCCGCATATTTTGTCTTATATACATCACATATTTCGCTTACACTTAACGCAAAACACCGTTCATCGCATATAGGTCATTTTGTTGTTGTTATTTTTCATGGAACCTATATTTGATTCTCCGCTCTTCTTGCGCGTTGTGGGCTCGCGAGAATCCGCGTGCCGCCCTGTTGCCGACGTTGTCAAAGCAGCAAAATTGGGACGTGCGGGCTAAAAGAGACAGCCGACCCGCCGTATACCGCTCCGAAAGAGAGAGTTCATGTTGCGTTGTCGCCCTCGAGAGGCGTATTCTCAGCCAACTAATTACGTGGTTCGAGTCACAAATGAGTCGCTTTGTGCAGCGACTGCAATTAGAAGCTCTGGGTCGGCCTCGTCGCGCGCCCTATGCGCACACCCCCCCTCCTCCTCCAACCCCGGCGAAATTCGCGGGCTTCGGAAGCAGCTGCTCTCGCGCCGCTCATGACGGCCGATCCTTTTGCGCGATTGCCGGCTGACCGGCCTCTCGCCGTCGAACTCTTCCCGGGACTTCCCCGCGCGGCTGCGGCAGGGGGTCCTTCATTTTGCGCCGCGATAAATCATTGTCTTCCTGATTTATTGCTTATCAGTCTGGAGCAGGCAAGCGCAGGGGGGCGAGATCCCGGCGCACACAAGCCGGCACTATAGCGGTCATAGTCGGTGGGCGGGAATCTCCGTCTGGCTCGCTGTTCGTACACGGACGGCCAGATGGAATCGGCGTTTTTGCCCTCGCGTTTTGACCGCCCAGCCCCTTCGTGCTCGCTAGCACTGCCGCTCTTCGTGCGTGCTCGCTGTTTGTCTCCTTGCCGTCTCCTGACGTAACGCCACCGGACGCGTGCCGAGACGTCGACCGCAGAAGCCCGGGGAACATGCGGCTCGGCTTCGGAACATGCGGCGGCCCAGTGGCGCTTCGTCCAACGCGCGTTTTGTCCGTGGACCCGGTCGAGAGGTGCCCCATCATTTACGTCTTTGTCGGCACGGTCGCGGACTTTCCGGTGTTTGTTTTTTGAGTTTAGTTGTCTGCTTTTGCGAGTGAAATCAATCTGCTTTTTCGGGAAAGGAAGGACGGAACAGGTTGTGAAACGATTGAGCGTCCCTTTCATATTAAGTTGTCGTTTTCGTTGAACGTATGTACTACGAAAGAAAAATACTGACAAGGTGAGAATGAAGAAATAAAAAGATTGGAAGAAGAGTGTGTGTGTGTGTGTGTGTGTGTGTGTGTGTGTGTGTGTGTGTGTGTGTGTGTGTGTGTGTGTGTGTGTGTGTGTGTGTGTGTGTGTGTGTGTGCGTGTGTGTGTGCGTGTGTGTGTGTGTGTGTGTGTGTGTAGGGGGAGGGGATAGATAAGGAATAAGAAAAATGTACTTGGAAAACATTATGCTTATCATCAGTGGTGAAGTTTACTCTAAATTGAGAATGATGGCGTTTTGTGTCTGCACAGAAAGACGAAGGAAGTTCGTATGAGTACCGTATGAGTCCGTATGAGTACCGCTCATGGTTTTAAGAGATGTATGATGCATCAGTCGCCAACCACACACAATTACTCCTGCTTACAAAACACTAAGATCGGCTGAACGAAGAAAGCAGATGCTTTAGCCGTTGCCGCCTATAACGGTGTTTGTTGTTTGTGTAGCTGACTGACCCAAGTCCGGCACCGTGTCATCGCCGCTTACAGTACACAAGCAGCAGCCCTTATCGCAAACGGCACATAGATAGAGTGACTGGAGGATGCCTGTAACCTCTAACGACGTAACGGCGTCAATGTTTCCACTCCGCGCCGCCCTCAATATTTAGTTCGCAAATGTATTAATCTCAGCCGCGCTATTGTTTTGAAAGTACTCGTCTTGTTGTTGTGCCCTGTTTACTTAAAGGTGTTTACTTTCAAACTTTCAAAACTGCGCTGTAACATATGTTGAAAAGAAAGAAAACGAAAATACAATTTGGTCTACCACCAGTTTCTGGACTAGACTCGAGGGAGCGACCTTGGGCCGTTCTTTCTGCGCGACAACTTGATTGTTTTGTTTTTTGTTTGTTTTTTTTACTACCTTACTTTGACGTTCCACAACAGAGGCCCAAAATACGCTTAGTGCTTCTGAGACCAGCGCTTCGAGTTCGAGTGAAGGCTGCCTTCACTGTTTAAGGAGCGCCACGGTGAAACTTCCTTTAAAAGGAAAAGAAAGATATCCAAATAGAGGTTAGAGCCCGTGTTAGCTGTTTATTTGTTTTCGTGCCAAGATTTCTTTTTTTTTTTTTCGAAGTGGCTGCACACACTAAGCAGCTCATATGCCACAGTGCAGCCGCTCTATAGACAATGTAAATATGTGAAAAGAACGCATCAACAAGTGAACTGCTAGAGAACTTGTATAGGGATGTTGGTTTTCGGGTAAGACATGATATTGCCCGTTTTTACACCCCGAACATGTTTCTAGTGTATCGTCTCAGACCCGATTTCTACCCCAGTTTCTAAACTACATGCCAGCATATAAGGCGTTGCCCGGAACTTCTAGCGCACACACTTTATACCCTGATTTGGAACAGCAATATTGCATTCTATTTGACTTAAATGAACGCCAGTGACATATTGTTCTTTTCACAAGCTGCTTGCAACGCTGTGGACGCTACACTGCTTCTCATTTAATTTAACCCCCCCCCCCCCCCCTTAAAATTTGTATATATGTTCATGACGAATTCGAAAACGAATAACCCTAAGGATAAGTATACAGAAAGTATATACGTGCGGGTAACCGAAGCGAAACCAATAGTGCTGATTGATTTGCGTTTGTATAAGCTATTTCAGTCGTAATTCATTTAATACACAGCAGACATTGTATTTCTGCTCGAAGGAATGGCGGGGAAGACGTTCCTACAGATATCTATTTATTTAGTCAATACTTCCGACTTCTATGCGAAGTCGTAGGTAGGAGTGCGTGACAGATACATTTGGCAATACGTTTTCCAAAGCAATATGGTACCTTTTGCCAAATATGGTCTCGGAGTCTAAAGTATGTGGCCATATCAAAATACAAGCTAGAATAGCCGATAGCCCCCCCCCCCCCTTCCCCGTCATTTTACTACATACTGTATACTAAGTACAGATACAGTATACTTGGCTAAATATTGTATACTTGGCTATGCCAGCCAGAGCTTTCAATACGACTATACGGCCCAGATTTGTGCCGCGCGTTCTCAATAGAGCCGCATTGAATAGAATTTGTACAAGCAGGTACCGACCTGATAGTGTGGCTGGCATTGCAGTACTCATAATATCAGCGCTACTCCTGCTTCCCTCACTGGCCTCTGCCTCTGCTTCCACTAGTTTCCGTCCTACGCCGGTTCCTTCTCCCCATCCACCTCCGCCCCCCCCTTTTTTTTTTCTTTTATTATGTTTCCGACATCCCGATCTACTGAACACGATGGAAGTGATTGCGTTGCCATTTCCTCGCGTTCCGGTGAAAGAAAAGTTTCCGTGTCAGAGTACCATACATCCGTGCGCAGACCACATGCCGCCATAGTTTGAATGGCATGTCTGAAGTAGCGAGCAAATGGCACTGTAATGTATACAATTACGAACGACCACCATTTCATAAAGGCGCGTTTCATGCATTGGAGAGGGGGAAGAATATGACAGTTCTAGAACTGCTGTGAACGACGATTCGGATTGTCCTCTCCTGCGACTCCTATCCCCCCCCCCCCCCCCCTCACCTCCTTCTTAATGTTCTTTCCCATTTTTTAAACGTATTTTTCCCTTACTCGGAACATAGTTCTATAGGAGCTATAGCCTTACACTGGCACATTGTCATCTCATTCCCTTCACTAGCACTGCCTGGAGAAATGGAACAAAAAAAAAAAAAAAGAAAGAAAAGGCAGTGAACGATTCGGTAAGCGACAAAATCTCACTGTGTGTGACCTAAATTTTGGTTACCTTTTGAAACTGCTTGCTCTGAAGCCGGTTACTAACGCAGCAGGACCCACTCAAAGATTATTATCGCGCTACTGTTCGGACAAATCCGCGGTAAATTTTCTTTCGTTATTTACAGCGTCCTAATTACTTCCCCAAAACACGTCCATCGCGTGCTTCGCGTTCATCGCGTGAGAGGAAAATTTATTTGTGGGAAGAAATTTAACAACTGGGCGTCGTAATTTCGCTAATGGAACGTGCCCGTGTCCAGGCCCGCTGTTGCAACATGTAGCCTACAGCGCATTCTTATATAACAATTAGGAAAACCGCGTGAATGACCTTATTGAATAATGAGACGTCTCTTGCGGGCGTGCTGAGCTTTCTTTAGTCATCCAGCACAAATGGCCTCTGCACTATCTCTGTAAGGCAGTTTTAAAAAAAAGTTATAAAAATCAGTAAGCATTCTCCTTGTTTGGGCGAAGATGTCACTGAAGCAGTACGGCGAAAATAGAGAGGCTATAATATTCGAGAAAAAGCCGCGCCTGACGATGCCACAATTGCGTGATAGCCGAAGAGAACTATTTTAATTAGTCAGAATACATTGACTACCTTATTCCCTTAAGCGTGACATTAAATTTGACGGTAAGAGGTGTACACGTGCAGTAGGTGTCCCAACGCCATGCCTCATGTTCTATATAACTGAGAACTATGGGCGAGCTCGGTCCCCTTCATCCGTTACTGGAAATCTTCCCCTTAAGAGTTCGGCAACGCCGGTGCATTTGTGTATATGAATATTTCAACATCCTGACAGAATCCCATCCATCTGATCTTCGATCAAGAGCCGAATTCTGGGAGCAGACGAAGGGCTTAAATTCCGTTGTTGAAAACTGTGCAATAGAAGTTTGCGGATAAGGTTGGTAGGCTGGCCAACGTTTCGATAGGCAGACTTATTATAGTCAAAGATAGGTCCATCTCTCATAAAGTCGGCCAGCCTGAGGCACTTTATTCACATTTACACAACTTGTAATGCAAAGTGCGTTTCCATGTGCAAGAGAATTTTATGACCCACTAATCTGCAAAATTTCCATATTTATTGGTACGCTCCCAAATGGGGCATACTGTCTAGACAAAGAGAGGGAACGAAGCGATACATGCTCGTTTTCTTTTAAACCGTACCCAGGTGTCTTTACTGGCAAACGGAAACGTTGAGCAAGCATGCATGAGAGCTGGCACATTGAGGCGGTCATTTCGATTAGATAGCGTGAAAAGCCCCTTTGGATGTTTGCGAAGTATAGATGCTCTTCTTTAATTACTCAAGACAAAGCATTTAGGATTACATTTCGTAAAATCAGATAATTTGTATGAGAGAGGAGAGAATGAATGAGTAAGGAAACTAACGATAAATCTATCCAAGCATCGATTATTAATTTGCTTTAGTTTTCAGTGCGCATTCAGCGAAGAAAAGTAAGAAGACGGCAACATTTGCGCACCAATACACCGGCAAACAATGCTTGAGCAAATTGAAGGAGGCAATACGGGGTTTTAAGTACCAAAGAAAAAAAAAAGGTCACCCAATTTTTTTATTACGAGGCCTCACTGCTTAGAGAAGCGTCTGTACAAAAGGGATCTGCATTAGGCTTCAGTACAGAGCCGTGGCTGCGGTCACGTGGTACGCAGAGTACTACGTGCTCGGAAATCTTGTACGAATGTTCCTATGTTGTTGCCCCAAGCTACGTATAGGGAGGCGCACGATCAAAAGTCGGCGCGCTGTGGGTAGTTCTCGCCGTTTCACGCGGCGAGAAGTACACATATATAAAAACGGAAGAACGGTGGCTGTAACAGCGG
Organism: Hyalomma asiaticum; assembly: GCA_013339685.2. Lineage (NCBI taxonomy): Eukaryota > Metazoa > Arthropoda > Arachnida > Ixodida > Ixodidae > Hyalomma > Hyalomma asiaticum. The sequence goes on from CM023481.1 coordinate 305,834,304, forward strand.
TAAAGAAATCTTTCAAAGTTTGGCACGTCACGTCTCTAAAGGAAATTGCATCTTTCGTTCGAGATTCGGACCACGCAACATGCGCGGCTTTCCTTTGAGAAAAGAACAGCAGAAGGCAATAAAAACAAACAAACAAATCGCTATTGGTTGCGCGTATAGAACAACAAAAAAGAAAGCAAGCAACAAATGAACGTTAGAGGTGTAATTTTTTTTCCCTTTTTTTTCGTGTGCACGGCGTTTTCTCCATTTCCGCTATGAGTGAGGCAAGTTTCTTCGATTTCACCGCTTCGCCGTAAAACTCATCTCGTGCATAAACGGCTGGCGCGGAAATGCGTTTACTCCTGCTTGCCGCGTTGGTCCTCGCTATTTCGGCTACACGACGTCCGTATGGAAAACGGTTTTATTTTCGCGTTCCACCGAATCTCCCTCTTCATGGTGTGTGACTTGTCTCCGACTGGGTTTTAATCTCTCCATCGAGACAGAAACGCTATTGCTTGCTTGCTTGTTTGTTTATTTATTTGTTTGTTTGTCTGTCTGTTTGTTTGTCTTTTTTGTTTATTTGTTTCTTTCCATCATCTGGTTCCGCGTTTGCCGCCGCCTTCCGCGTCTCGTCAATTCCGCACCTCTTGTGAACACATATAACGCGACTTGTTCCAGCGCCGCAAACACGGAAGCGGACACAGCTGACGCGCGATTCGCGCGGCATGTCAGTTTACAACTGTGCGTTTGTCTGTTTTTTCTTTTTTCCACGACATGTACGCTTGAACGACTTTCTTTCTTTTCTTTCCGCAGCAAGAACGATTGTACATACCAGACTCCTGGTATTCTGATGAAGGTATTAGTCGTCTGGTAATGCGAAATATGGCTCCATTCTCTCTCTTTGCGTTTTCTCAGGCAATCGTCGAAAGTCAAGAGGCTTTCAGAAAAACTCACAAGGTATCAGAAGCTCTTTTGTCCCCACATTCCGCCAGGACCAAAACATTTCTTTCTTAACAAAACTGTTGGAAGCGCCCCTGGGCGCCGAAAAAAAAATGGAAACGGGCTTGTTTTGGGGCGCACGGATGGCTTGATTGAAACTCCTTTTTTGTGTAAACAGACCTATCCGCGGGCGGCTCCTACAACACAAGTTTACAACTGTCAGTTTTGTATTTTCCTCATTTCGCTCGCTTTCGGCAGTTTCGCATTTGCTTGTTAATTTTCTTTTCTATTTTTTTTTTCAACTCGCGCGCTAATGCTTCTATGGTGTGCATGAAGCTGCCTGCATGGGATAAAGAAAGCTACACATTTCGCCGGTATGTCGTTTCAATTTTCTCCCTTTCCCGCTATTTTTATTTTAAAATCAACTTATTCGCTTTCCGAGATAACGCGAGGATTTCAAGTTGAGACGCCAAACGTATATAAGCTGTATTTATTTATTTATTTATTTATTTATTTATTTATTTATTTATTTATTTATTTATTTATTTATTTTTGCTCGTGCCAAGCAGGCGCCACGTCGACAACACAGCAAAACGTGTCCACGAACACTGTACTATCTTTTCTGCTACTTATAATCAGTATCTAGCCTTGCAGGACTGTCTTACGTTCAAGAAAGGCTACGCATTCATTTGACGATTATATCTTAAATATTTGAAAAAAAAAGAACTGTTTAAAATCGCTCCAAAGGTAATTGGAAGCAAATGAAGTTTCGTAGGCTTGTAACTTCGCCTTCAGGGAGGCAACACAAACAAACGGATACAAAAAGAAAAAAAAATCAAGAACAGGAGAAAGAAACGCAAACGTTATTATTATATTTTTGTCCGCACTACTAACCTTTACAACCACTTGTTTTTTCGTGCCTCTAGATAATTAACCTGGTGCTCATTACTTTGTTGTAGATTAGCAGGCTCACACTGACGAAGACAGTTGATTGCGGTCAGACCTGGCCCCTTTATCCGCCCTCCTTCGTACATCATACGCAGCGCACTACGCGTTATAGGCAATCCAGCGCCACGAGTTGATTAATTTGACTTCACGCTACCGTCTAGTATAGCATCCCTATAAGACTCCATAAGATCTTCCTGTATAAGCTAGAGCTACCTCCTCAAGAAAGGTGCCGGATTTGATCGCGGTAGCAGGGCGAATTTTCTTCAAACGCGAAGGTTTCTATTTCTGCTGTAACGAACGCCTTTGCACCGCTCTGCCGCTGTCGAGAGGTCGCCAAGCTTTCCTGAGGTGAAATTTTGTGCCACCTTGCGGATTTCACTGCAACTCTAGATCTCTTGAATTAAGCAGAGTTTAATCATATACACACACAAAAATGAAGAACACAAAACAGTTCCAGTACTCTTTAAGGGTTCCGGAGCGATGCGAACGCTGTCATGGGCAGCCTAACTTTCCGGCTGTCTCGTCGGCTTCCTTACGAACTTCCGTATCTATAAAATCAACTAAAAGATATGAAGAGTTTCGAAGAGAGTCACCTTCAACGGGATGCTTTCTTTTCTTCTCTAGAAACAATGTAACTTAAAAAAAAAGTCACCTGTGGCAGACACCGTAATTATAGTCTTTCACCTGAATTACCCAAAAATACGGACATTGCTTGCGCGAAAGATGAAACTGCACAAACAATCAGTAAACACACTTTTGGTCATTGCTGGTTTAATGAAAGTATTACGATCCATCTTGGAATTTGCGAACTGTAGCTGGCAAGTTCGCAAGCCACTCCGACGACGAAGCTGGTTTCGAGGCATGCACCGTGAAACTAGCGCTGACCGAGGTGCAACTTCGTTGCGCTAGCTTTTTAACCGAAACGTCGTTTGCACTAAAAGCGCAGAACTTAAAGGGACGCTAAGTGAAAAAAAAAAAATCTTTATCGAATCAGTAAATCACCTTCAGCCAATACCCACAGCAATACTATTGGAAGTAAAAGACGCTCGGTAGGCTAGACAATGCGCAAACTGGAAAGTATAGATGGCGACGCGGCTGCGAGACTTCAGAGTTCCCGAAAAGTAATTATCTATCCGAACCACTTCACTGTTTCACATTAGGGTGCACTTGAAGTAACTTTAATGGCACTGCATTTAGCTTCCAGCTCCTGAAAGGAATATTTCTAACATGGCGGTACGTTCATGACTGGTTCTAGTGGGTACGACATTAAAAATTTGCCGCTATACAATTCATAAACTGTGATTTGCCATTTCATTTAATAGAGATGAGTCTAAAATTTATTTAGGTCACGTAATACATTTTGCTTTTTTAAGGAAAGTAACGCTACAGTCTTGGAGCAATCTAGCTCAATGACTAGGCGTGTGCTGTATGGATCACGTGATTTCTAAAAATACTGTATTTATTAAAAATACCTAGTATTGATTGATTTGTGGTGTTTAACGTCCCAAAACCAGCTCTGATTATTAAAAACGCCGTAGTGGAGGTCTCCGGAAGCTTCAACCACCTGGGTTCGCGTAGACTGACATGGCTGAAGTACACGGGCCTCAACATTTCGCCTCCATCGAAATGCAGCCGCCGCGGCCGGGATTCCATCCTGCGACCTTCGGATCAGCAGCCGAGTTCCACAACAACTAGACCACCGTGGAGGGAACACCTTGTTTTCCAATATAATAAAAAAATAGGAACTTGTACACTTATAGACATAAAGCAAAAAGAGCAAATTGTAACACCGTATAAATCTTTCTCAGCATTTTTCTTTTATTTATGGCGGTAGAACATATTTTACAGAGTTTGAAGAACGAAGCCGACGTAACGGCGGGAAAAGCAAGTGATGTCATCAGTACGACAACCAGAGCCGTTGTTTTATAATGCATATGCAGTGAGCTCGAACGATGACTTAAGTGGGGGCATTAAATTTACATTACATACATACGCTATACCGAATGGCAGAAATGTCATGCCTTCACAGTGAAGAAATCATGGCTGCATGATGGTCTCAAATTGTACAAAAATAACCGGGTAATTTAGCTGTATAGCATGAGGAAGCCGATGCATAATTATTACATAGCTTAACGTATGTATATTCGTGTCTAATGTATTGGGTGCCGCACATATCTGCACGCAAAATGTGTGACGGCAGAGCTGCCGAGACGGCAACGTTGCGCGAGAGCCAAACGAAACTTGTCGTTTAATAGATGTGGACCGCTACAAAGCTGACGGCGATGACTTCAATAAGAAATCCAGCGGTCACAATTTATAAGGGAACCTTTCAATTCGATGTCCCGCCTTTTCATTATACCTCGTCGATTGAGAGGCTGTTGGTCATGCATTGCGATCCAACTTCGAATGAAAAAGAAAAAAAAAAACTAGGAAAAGGAAACTTAGAAAGCACGACCCACAGTCAAAGATGAAAAATAAAAGAGGGGGGGGGGGCGACGACCAAAGCATACAAACACACAAAAAAATAAGAGACAAGACGCTTCGGCTATACCTTAAGGGGACCTCGTTCACAATGAAAGTGAAATGAAGGAAAATTTACTACGACTTTCTGCCACCATAGTTTGGTCATACTCGCCCGGCGACGAATAATGGACTAAAAACTAAAGTGTTCGACCGAAGCTAGTATTGTTGGAATTGTTCATAGTAAAATGCAACACGGAGTTACCAACCAAGAATGTAATGGAAACGTAATCGTGAATTTCTCTCGTCATAGCATAGCCATACGACCGGCGGAGATTAAAGGCGTCCGCTTTACTTTTGGCGCTGAGCGATCCTGACCGGACTAGTTTCGTCGAGCACAGTTAATTAAGAAAACCATGTAGCAGTACTTTATTGAAAGTAGTAATCTTTTGTTTTACCTAGTAAATAAAACTAATTTACCAAGGTACTTTATAGCGCGTACATTGCAAGTTGTAGGAATTCAGCTACATTTTCGCTACGCGTTACAGCTGACGCGCCTGCGCGAGCGAATTTACACGCTCCAGGCAACGGAGGTGATGACAGCGTACATTAAATCTCGATGAGTGGCGTGTCAACTTGGGAAGAACCCGAAGCCTCGTCTTCGAATCGCAAGCATGACAAGTCCGTCGCAGCGCTCATTGTGCCCTTATATATCGCGCGACCAAACGTCGATGGCTTCCGATCGGGGATTACGCGTTTGTCACAGCCCGTATGCTTTTTTTCCCCCGAGCTTTGACAACACCTGCGACGAAGACACTCGCATGAGTGTCGGCAGACAGACAGACAGACAGACAGACAGACAGACAATGAACTTTACTGAATCCTGAGGAGATACTGTAAGGACTCCCTGCGGGAGGCCGTTGTAACCGCTGACAGCCAAGAAAGCAAACTTTTTTTATAGCAAAGCGGAAGCCTTCCGAAGGGATGTCCGGTGTTCTTAAAGGAAAAAGCGGAAATCACCTGTTTCAACGTCCGCTGTTCGTCCGCCCCGTCCTGCACGGGACGCGCGGATAGAGACAGCGCACGTTGAAGGGAGGCAAACGTGTCACGGTCCGTGACACGGCCGTGAACGCGACGCGTAGACTGCCAGCGCGCGTGTGCTTACCGTTGGTGGAGTTTCTGCGGGTGTTCCTCGGCGGGAGCTTGTTCCCCAGGCGCGCTCAGCGGGACCGCGTGGCTGGGCCTCGCTGAGTGAGCATCACGGGCCGGCTCTTCGTTATAGCAGCGTGCCGGGGCGCAGGCAGAGTTCGGAGTGCCGGTGGCGCCGGCGCTGAGCCCGAACCCCGTGGCGGACATCGATCTCGCGCGCACCCATCCGCCAATGGGAGCAGACCGCGCGGCGCGCGAAACGACGCCTGGACCCTGGCACAGCGCGTGGACGCGGCGTGTTTCTTTTCTGGGAGCGGGACGCCAACACTGTACGGGCCCGTTAGCGCTGCGGACAACCACGCGAGGACGTTCTAACCCTTTTTTTTTGCTATATTTTTTTGTGATGAGGGGTCGATTAAATATTGCAACCAGTAGAAACGAGACGAGATCGCAGGTTTTCGTGAGAAGAGGCAACTAGCATCTGTTTATATTTTCGTACTTTTTTTTGTTAGCTTATAAAGTATACTTAACAGGCATTAAAACGATAAAGCTGTACACACCACTTCATTCTCCCGTGCCACACACACACACACACACACACACACACACACACACACACACACACACACTCACACACTCCACCTATAGCCCAACACTATCCTACTGGAGCTCGACCAACGTTTAATGTTCTTTCCATCAGTAGCTGTTCTTGCCCAATTTTTGAGCCGTCAAAATGCACATTGAACCGCGGCACCATGGACTTCGTATAGACTTCGGAATATGCACACTTACGTCGTTAATTGATTTTTTTTTTATTTAAAAGTGAGATAACTGATATTTATTCAACCACACTGTCCGGCAGATTTAGATAAACGTTTAACTGATATTTTTTTCAACCAAATGTTTATCTAAATCTGCCAGACCGAGTAGTTCGCGTACGTTTATATCCAATCTGATGATCGCTTACTGATAGCTAAACTCCTAAAGACGCCTTATAAAATACACGCTGTCCTGGAACCCTTATGAACGACACGTCCCACCAAAACTGAGGAAATCGGATACGCAACCCTGGCGAGACAAGTTTTCGCTACGAGTGCCGCTCACAGCTGACGCCGCAAAAGGATCGGAGCATCGTCGTCGCCAGCTCTTCCATCACTGGATAAGCCCCCGGCGCTTGCGTCGGTACCACGGAACGGCTGCGTGCACTCTCCTGTTGATTCTGTCTTATATACACACGAACATAAGGTCTGTTTCGGTACAGAGCTGACAGTGCGATAAATGTGTATCGATATTAGACATATCGTTTGTTATTTATTCTCAGATTGCGCAGGTTTTTCTGCTCGGGGCAAACATGCCTATATAATCTCGCTTTCTTTCCGCCTTTTTCCTTTTAAAGACGATAGTCTTTCTTGGGATACGTGAACGCAGAAATTTTGGTCTGTCTGTTTGTCTGTCTGTCACAAGATTCAGCCACCCCCAGCCATCTTGAACTGGTAGCTGCGTTCATACTTGTGAACATTGTCGAACAAAAAGCAAATATTACGCATATCTGATGCGCAACATCAATACGCGTAAGTACTAGGTGGTGTGTTCCTTTACTAGAAAATACATAGATACGTAATTTAAAGACCCTAGTGTTTGTTAGATTGCGCTAAAAATGCGGCGCTATGCACGAAAAGGGCCTCTGCCGACGATTTGGTGCTGCCACCTGGCAGTTGCCCAGGGATTCTGCACAAGCTCATGTTTCCCGACGGTGCTGTCAGATGGCGTCCATATTTCACGCAGCGTAGTACAGCCGGCAGAAGACTATCGTCTTTCGACGACATTTGCAGCGAAGCACGCAGACACGCGGCCAATTTTTTAGCTCTGACACATTCGACCGAACGAGAAGACTCGTCATGCGTTTGTGGCATGCCAATTCCTTTGTCACTGCGAAAGTGAAATATTTCGAGGCAAAATTACTTGTGGCCACCAATCTAGCGAAGCGTTTGTTGCGAACTTCAAGGAGGGCGTGCTTAGAGTGCATACGCCCGTGGTGCCCACAGAAGGCCCCGCTTTTTGTGACTGGTGATTGATTGCTTCAGTGAAAGCAGCCTCTTATAGGCTTCCGTGAGCTGCGTTGGTGACTCACTTAGCCTCCCCTTTAGCTGCAGCGCCGCACTACAAAGGCGAGCCTTATTGCCGCAACCGTGCGTAGGATCCAGCGAAGCGCGATGACCACCGTCGAGAGCAGGCCCTTCCAGAACTGGATCATCGTCTTGCAGGAGCTTGTTGCGAACAATACCAGTGATGACATTAATTCCTTTTTACCATGTTTTGTTCCATGTGCACATTGCCGCTGGTCCTGAATGGTTATAAAGAAGATTCCTGAATGGCTATAAGACCTTCAGCGCATTACACCTTCTATATAGGTACACATGCAGCGCTGGTCGTTCCACCCGCTCTATTAAGTCCGCGGCATTGTGCAGCTCAAAGTAATGGGTCGTGGATTCAAATTCCAGTCATGGTAGCTGTTTTTCTATGCGTGTGAGAGACAGGAGGAGGAGGATATAAATTTATTCTTAGTCCGGTGTGGTAGTTACAGAAAAAAAAAAAGTCTGTACAGAGACAATCCAGGTATGCGCTTAAAAGAACAAGAAACCCCAGGTTGTCGTAATTAGGCTGCAGTCTCCCACTATGCTGCGTGCCTTATCGTAGTTGCGGGGCGTAAAGCCAAATAATTTTAAAATAACTAATTCCGCTCTCTAATTACATGCTGTCTTAACAAGATTCGATGTAAGCAGAACTGCCGAATGAGCACTCGCGTCCGCTAAGGCATTAGGTTACACCTTTCCTCGTGCCTCGTCCGCGCATGGTTTTAGATTTCGCAGCATTTAACGAATTTCGCAGCCTTCACAAAATATTTCGCGGAGAGGAAATTTTAAGGTCGGTAATTATTCCCAGCGTCAGCGTTAAAATAGTACGCGATAGAAAGCGCTCCATTAAAGATCCGTTAGAGCAAGCTTTTGTTCCAAGTGCTCACTTATATCCTTATCCGCTAAAGTATTCTTTCCACGATTCTCGCGGGCTGATTCGCGTTTGTTCCAGTACTTTGCGTGTGACGAGCCACGCAGTAGCGGGGTGCTGATTGTGCCGCGACGCACAGCCTTAGCCTTTAAGTGTTGCTGACGATAATTTATAAAGTTACAGCAGATGAACATGCGCATGTACGATCGTATTATGAATCGCATTTGGAGACTCTCGATTATATTTCACCAGCTGTTCGAAATTCGCTCAGTGCACAGTACAGGAGCCTTTTTTTTTCTTAAAGCATTTCCTACCGAGCTCATACTTCCCGGACCTCGTATCTATCTATCTATCTATCTATCTATCTATCTATCTATCTATCTATCTATCTACGTCTCGGCGCCCTCCTGGTCGTCTACATATATATAGTTCGCTTGGTATACACCGAAACTGGGATGGTAGGGTGTGAATATATGACCACCACGAATGATAGACAATGACGTCACTGACAGGATATACTTCTCATGCACGCCACGATTAACGATGTAAATATCGCGGGCGCTCATCCCCGCATTGCTCAGTCTGGGATATGCTTGTATTCGCCGCACATGATTGGATGTTAACTTTACTATCTGTGTCAGTGAAATGTCAACTAAAACATACGCTCAAAATTTAATTAGAACACCCACTGTGTGGGTTAAGCAAGAAAAACATATGCCGTTTGTTACAGCTTGCGATTGAAGTGCAGACATAAAAAGCAGATAGGCACAGACAAGCGTGCTGTTATGATCGAAGGCAACATATCACGCGATAGGGGGTAGGAATCAATTCTGGGCTCCCGAAATATCAAGCAGGCACGCAATCACTCGTCCACGGTGACTGTTACCACGCGGTACATATATCGTATAAATAAACCTACTGCGTCAGCAGTTGTAGTGACGATGCTTGCCTTACACCAGTCGAGGTTGTAGGGTGTGTATTAACTGCTCCAATACCAATGTAAGAAAACATAATATTTCTGCTATGACCCCGCATGCTTTCTTTCCAGCTTTGCTTGGCCTCCGTAGGAATACCGCAACAAGCGACGCGTATGACATGCACGTCAACGCCCAGCCGTAAAGTGCATTTCTCTTCGACAGAACAGGCGCCTGTGCTCTAACGTGAGTGCTGGCGTTACGTCGCAGCATGAGCTACGCTTTAGTCGCCACAGCGCCGTCGAGTGCCTCTCCTGTTAACTCTTCTGTTAGCGCAAAGACGTTTATCCTACCCGTCACGCTTGATTCAACGCCGAACAATTCGGCATAGGCAATTTCCTTGCTGACTGCGTCACATGATATATATTCCCACAATGCGTGGGGTCTGTCGAAGTTTTTTTTTCTTTTTTGCAGTCTTTGATGAAAATTTCTGTATCAGCATCCGTGATGTTACCCCCGACTTCGGTCACATATGAGCGACGTTGCAGAAAATCGGCTACCTTGGTTGGTGTATATCTGCTAGGGGTGCACGAAGATTTCTTTTTGAAATTTAATGGAATACAAATCGAATAACCACGGAAACGAATCTCAGTGATACAGTGGGTACTGACCAGGAGATGGGGGAAGGTGAGAGGTACTGCCTGAATAACTGTGCGTTAACAGTGATGTACACAATAAAAATCTGCCATTGTTGTGGTCAAAATTTTGAATATGAGCAACGTTCATTACAGCGTGTGGAACAAAGGCTAGCTGCTGGCAAAATGGCTTCTGAGGTATGAGGCCAGGGATACGAGGCGAACGGTCCCCTCAATCCCCCACCCACCCTTGTAACTGACGCATCTGCACGGGCGTGCTTAAACAAAATTTGTTTTGTATTTCTAAATTTTTGTTTGTTTTGTACAAAGGAAAAAGTTCTGTCAAGGCGCCAGGGGATTGGCCAGAAAAAAGAAGGGATTTATACCTTTAATAATTGGTGAGGTTCTTACGTGCCAAGGGCTTCAGAGAATTTTATCGCCTGGTGTTTTTTAGCATGCACCGAAACCCCACAGTAAGCGGTCCTCTGATATTTTTGCCTTCATCCAAAATGCGACTGCCGCTGCCGAGATCAAAACCACGTCCTTCAGTTTAGCAGCCGAGCACTATATCTCTCTCTGCACTCTTCTGGTAAAGGTTAGGAAGAGAGGGAGGGGAAGGGGGTGGAGGCATCAGGGTCCTCTAAAGAGATAGGGTGATGGGTGACGAGGAGGAGGGTGGGCTTGTTACATTATCCAATGCACTGGTCCACATAGCAGCATAAGCAAGCAGCAAACAGGCTGAAGTACTGAACATGAGCATTACAAAAGCATTTGAGCGCCTCCATCTTGGGCTGGTAAGTGGCCGTTTGTCTTTCAGAAAACGAAATGCACGGAAATACGGTAGGATCATACGCTTATGGGCGCACGTACGCATCCGTCATTTCACGGCGTCGTTCACTTCACCACACTAAAAACTGAGAAATCACTTGTCTAGACGCCAAATATGGCGGCGCCCATGATTAAGACCATCTATATTTCTAAGGCCTTGCAGCGCCACCTCACGGCACCGTCAGGTAAGAAAACCTTTACTTTTGCCCCTGAACATCAGGCCACTTGTGCTATCGCGCCTCGAATGGGTGGCACGGTGTCTTACTGTTAAGCGACTGAGAAACGCTAACTTTGTCCACTGATTTCTGGGGTTTTACGTCCAAATCCAGCTCGGATTATAAGAGACGCCGTAGTAGAAAGCTCCGGAAATTTTGACTACCTGGGGTTCATTAACGTACACCGACATCGCACAGTACACGGGCCTCAACATTTCGCCTCCATCGAAATGCAGCCGCTGCGGCTGGGATTCGATCCCGCCACTAACCTTGTTCAAGTGGCTTATAAAGGGACATTAAACATCACATATATACGTAGATTTTAAGCCTTACTTGGTTTCACAAGCCAAAGTCATAGAAAATGTTGGTAAAACATCAACCAAATATTAGTTACTAACATAATCGGAGATATCAACTTCGTTTCGGTTTCACTGACCTATATCATGTTTTCTATTTAAAATCTTCTTAGGCATTTTTCACAAGAATTCAATTGCCTCTGGAGAATTCAAAAATGACGAAGTGACCTTGAAATAATTAGCGAGTGTGAGCCGCCACTAAGTGCCTTCTATTTCAAGCAGAAGGACTAATATTTCTGTATTTTGTGGCATTCTTGCAAAGGCTATGATGAAAGGCCTTGACACAGCTAATATAATGGGTTTTTTTTTTAATGTCGAGATATCGGTACTAAAACCCTACGGAATTAGCTCTTGGTATTATCAGAAAAATAAAATCACTAACAAACCTGTTTTGATACGCCAACGAAGCTCCATATTATTAGGAAACTATCCTCCAAAACAGCTGCTGACATGATAGGCACAAGGAATGGGATGTCAAACAGCAATTATTACACGTCGGCTTCATAAAGTGAATAATGCAGCTAACAAGCAAACAAGTTCAAGTCACTGCACGTGTAATACAACAAAGAAAGGATACTAAACATTGCTTTTGGTGCTATCTTGAAGTAGGCCTCCTAAAAATTAACTTAGGAAAGCCGTTCCAGGGAAAAGTGGCTGCGAATGGCGAGCATGAGTTGTCTGGAGCAGGAATGGAATTGCGTTTTACTTTTTCTCTTTCGTGCCGCAGGAGTACATGGACGTTTCACTCTCTCAGATGAAGGTAGAATACAAAGACCGTATCACTGTTTTGTTTCTTGAAGAGTGAGCAATGAATTTCGCTCCGTCCGACGTCTTGCGAGAGCAATACGACGCTCTGAAGAGTAGCTCGGCCCTATTACTCCTGCTGTGCGCGTCCCAGTCTTAACCCCTTCCCCCCGCAGTGCTGGGAACCCGTACTCTCATTACATTTGCATGTACATATAATGGCTGGTATTGCTTAGGAGTTCGTGAAACGGTGCACGGAACGAATAGAAAGTGCAAAACCTCATGAATGACGCCCCAAGAATTCTAGAAAAAAAAATTTACGCGCTTTTAGGCGCCAGAACCACGCCATATGCGCCATATAAGGGGGGACTACGAATAATCTAGACCGCCAGAAGTTCTTTAACGCGCGCATATAAATGTACGCACCAGTATACACAGGTGTACTGCCGTTCTGCCTCCTCGGAAATATAGAAAAGAAAATGAGATGGAGAAGGAAACACTAGCAAAAGCAAGGATGACCGTGGATTTGAACAGATAAAATAGTGACACACACACACACACACACACACACACACACACACACACACACACACACACACACACACACACACACACACACACACGCGCGCGCGCGCGCGCGCGCGCGTGTGTGACCGCTGTGAGCTGCATCGCTGTATAAGAGATACCCCCGACACGGATATTAAAGAAGCTAATGGAACGTTGCGGAGGGCTTTAAAGTAAGCACGCATGAAGGCGGAAAAAAACAAAGCTCTAGCTCAAATGACCTCCCTGGTTAGCTCTAATCATTATGCATCATAGTGGCAATTATTGCTTATTTGTCCCGCAAAGTAATTCATAGAGCATTTACGTCTGCTTGCGTGGGTAACTCGTTCTGCCTGTGTTTACGAACACAAAGATTCTCCAAAATTTCAAGCCATCCCACCTTGTGTCACAGGAGAAAAATTCTGACGAAATAATAAAGATGATGTCGATTTCTTCCAAAGCTTGTTATGCCAACATGAATTATTTCAATTGCGCTCCCACTGTTTTTGGTAAAGCGACATGTTCTTAAGTGAATATTGTACAGGTTCGGCAGGCGTTATGCCAATTTTGTAGCGTATATGTATCCAATTGCATGAGTTAGCTCTGTATTCGCCCTGCTTCTGCCGATGTTAGATTCCCTTGTACTGTGGTAAGAAACTCTTCTTACAAGCTCTCGATGCAGTGCACACAATCATCTACTCAAGACTGAAGTCTGGGCTCTGGTGTATGTAACATTACCGAAAATGGTATCCAGCGCATGAGCGCAGATATATTCGGTAGACGAGTGCTCGTACTGACCACTTGTCGGTTTATAACATAATAAAAGCTGCTAACGCTTGGTCCTTTTCTGTCCGTGCTTCGCCACTGCAACGTTTGTTCAGCGGTTATAAACATCATGAAGACGGGCCACCTCATCGTAGCAGTTCAGTTCAAACGGTAGTCTATACTCACTCAGATCCATCGCGCGTTGACATGTCCCCTCTCTCCGTCTCACTGATGTGGAACCACTGTTTTCGGCGCTTACGAACGTTTCCGCAAGACGACAAAGCTTTGGCTGCGCCTACCCACTAACCTTAGTGCACCGACCTCGGCTTACGACCGTGTACCGCGGGGAAGCCAGGCTACAGGAGGAGCGAGTGTCATGCAGTGAAAACAACTTATCAGGGAACACGACCATCCCAAGAATATATAGTGCAAACGTATTTGCATTGTTGTGTTTACGGAGACGCCACTGATCCTACGCTCCAAGGGCAGGTGCTTGATTAAAATCTGGCGAAGCGCGTTTTGGATGGTGCTCATCGTTTTTGTACTTCTTTCAAAGTACAAAAATGGTTGCACGCATTCAAAAAGAAAAAAAAAAAGCTAGCTCCTTGGCACGAATATTAAGACTTATTTTTCATTATGAAGTAACATGTTTTGTAAGAGCTCTCCGCTCCCCGAAGTTTAAGAGCAAGAATAGTAAGTAAAAAAAACAAACAAACACAAAGATGGTGTTTCGCTTAACCCGCTCTTTCATACACCCTCCTTGCCCATGTTTTTATGTAATGAAAAAGAATAACAAGCATGAAGCATGCGCCCTATGTTGTCTGCAGAGCCACCGACCTTCTTTTTGTTCTTTGTCCTTTTTCTACCCAGCATCAATCCTTTACTATTTTAGCTTTCACCCACAGCTTCCCAAACGGTGTGGATAATTGGACTCCGAAAAAAGGCGAACTTGAGAATCTGGGATAGACTGCACTGGCGCAGCCTGTCTTCTCCTGCGTTTACGAAAAAAAAAAAGAGAGAAAAAAATCGAAGGTGGACATCTTTCCAAGGCGTGCGCCTGCCTTCTCTTTCAAAGTTATAGTTATTGTCCATCATGCAGAATTGAACGCAGCGTTGTGGAAATACCTTACTCCTACAAACTTGCGGAACTGATTAACATACTTATTATCCCCTGGTGGCTCTGGCTTGCTTGGGTATATTTAATGTGGCGACTAAGTTACGCCACAGCGTGTGTTGCTGAAAGAAAGTTAATCAAGTCGACCGCTGATGGAGCACCGGACTACTCTAGTTCACGTGGCCCTACTCTCCGGGGAAAATCTCATTATGTTGTGTTGTGCGACTCTGTATAAAGATGTTCATGATTTCACTGCGAGGCATCGTAAAGATCTAGCACGTACACAAAAAGAAGTAAACATGAAAAGCAGGAAGAGGCGTTTTCCTGCAGCAGCCGTCCTGCTGCCTTATCCATGTCCTCAGCAAGCAGTGAACAGCGAGAAGTTAGTGAGCCTGGCAACGATGAGACGATTTATGTTCTATGCGGAATATTTGTTTAATTAAATTGTGCCTGCATTTCGATGGAGGCGAAATGTTGAGGCCCGTGTACTGTGCTATGTCAGTGCGCGTTAAAGAACCCCAGGTGGTCGAAATTTCCGGCGCCCTCCACTACGGCGTCTCTCATAATCATAGCAGGTTTTAGGACGTTAAACCCCACAAATAAAATCAATTAAATGGTGTCGAAGAATTGCTGTTATATTCGTATATACACAAGGCAGGACGAGTGCGCTTTCGTGTTCAAAACAGATAACAAAATTATTTCTAGAATTTTACGGGCCGAGGTCACAACGTGATTGTGAAGTATGTCGCAGAGGCAGACTCTGGATCCATTCTTAACTCTTGGAGTTATTTAACTTGCTTCTAAAAAACTAAGTACACGGATGTTCTCGCACTTTGTCTCCATCTCAGTGCGGCCACATATGGCCCGGAATCGAACACGTGCTCTGGTGCCTAGCAGCGTAACGCCTTCGCTGCCATGGCGCGTAGGTGTTCGCGAATCTGTCGCTACCCCGTTCTCTACAATCACGTCATTCCACCAAAGTATAATTTCCTCTCAAAGTCGCTTTCCTGCATTAAGAAAGCCCACTAGTGACTGGCTTCATAACCTTTGTGGCACGTCAACTCTTATCACGCATGCTTATGCTTCAAACACCAGAAGCGTTCTGCGATAATCTCCAAGTACAAGAAGCTAATTCTCAAACTTCCGTCATTCTTAATCCAGTGCGTTTGGTCGCATTCATAAGCGCCGCTTTGGTTCTTCAATGATACTGCCAGCACCAAGGTCGGCAATTACAGCTCTCTTGTGTAACTCTTCCAAACGAAGTTCTGCCGACAGTCGTTAGCATCGCTGAAAAATACTGCCCAAGAAGGTATTAAGATAACTTTCCAACGGATACCTTCGCTTGTTGGTGTCAGCGGCAACGGAAGAGCAGATTACCTAGCCGACGAAACACTTTCAAGTCAACCGACGATAAGAGCTCCAGTTAATAAACAATTACCAAAAGAGACAGTCCGAGATCCTTTCCTCTCTTTATAGAAGCCGCCACACCATCCTTGTGTGACAAGAGTCAAAGCTGCTTTACAGTGCTATGACGAGGTTGACATGCTGTCATGCATAGGTCTTTCAAAGTGAGAGGCGCTGCTCCACCATAGTGCACAGCTGCAGAGTGCGATGAAGTGGGAGACACTGACCACAAAATCTGGTCCCGCAAGTGCTTTTGCCCTAAAAGGAGCACACTCATGCACAGCATGAAAAAGGAAAAAAAGAGGGGCACAGACGGTACGCAAGGAGGCGTCTGCCCTTCATGTAACATGTCTGCAAGAGACAGGTGGGGCACACGACACGGACTGAGACGCTCGGGCGGAGCAATTGCCGGCCAGGTCTACCAGGCTAACACCGCCTATAGCAACAAGACCGTCACCACCATCACCACCACCATGCACCTGAAGGGAAAGCTCGCTATTGTTCTCTGCATATCTTGCGAAGGGCAACCAGCCGCACTGTGATGTGATTTGTCTCAAGTCAAGGTTGACTGACTGCCTCATTGATCTACCTATCAGATTGATTGATTGATTGACTGGTTGATTGATTGATTTATTGATTGTAGTTAACGTGAAAAGGCAACACGTGGGCTATGCAAGAGTTGGAGGGAAGACTCCGAATTAATATTAACCATCTGTTCATGTTCTTTCTTGTTTACTATGCGCGCGAAATGCAAAAGGTTACACGTTCCAGTTCCATCGCAATATTTCCAATGTGCTTAGGAAACGAACCTGTCACCTGGAGCCTAGCATTACATGCGCCCTCATCCACCGCGGTGGGTATACTTTATAACTCCGTGCATAGTATCGCCCTAGCGCAATTTTACTGCAACAGTTTTGGCTTGAGATGACTAGACTTGACGATGCCGCGTAATTGCTACGTACCAAGACTAAAATCGATTCATTTTCCCCGGAACCCGTCTATCTTTCGATTCTGTACACCAGCTGATTGTGGTTATGGCTGAAGGGCACTAAAGGCGTTGGCAACTTTATCTTCTTGGTCATCCTCTGGGAACTGATAAAAGCTACGTTCCCGACGAACGAAGAGCACATAAAGAAGAGCGGAAATTGAGCGTCGTCTTAGTATTTTGATACTATTTATGGCACCATTAGATGTAGATGCCGTGAAGATTCGCGTTGTTTCATATAGGGTTCACCCTTGATGCGCGCGCACACTGCATCGCGGGCGGCCAACATCACCACGGCTGCTAGGGGAGGAAGTTTGCCTATCCATGATTGCGGCGGAAGTAGGTCGGCGACAGCGAACTGCTGCTCGCAAAGCTCGTTTGTTCGGGTCACATAAATCTCGCTGGGTTAGGAGTTGGGGCCCGTCGTCACCCCAGACTCGCATACGTGTGTCCCGCTGTGTTTATACTCCCGGTGTCTCTCGCAGAGACAAACAAGGCACCGCGGTGCGCAGGAAGTCCTCTTCCCACGAGATTATGAGCACATCCACTGGAGCGCGGTATTACGGGTGAGCCTACGGCGATGGCCTTATCTGCTCCGCCACCTGCGAGACAGACTCTTGCGACGCGCCACAGATGACACCTCTGCTAGACGGGCATGCACTTTCAGCTGCCGTTGAGTCACACGGCACTTAGCTGTAAAACTGTCATTTAACTCAAAAACAGTTTACACGGAGTCGCGAGGAAATTTCGAACTACCTGTCCCCATCAGCATATTTTATCCATTTATTTTCCCTTTTGCCTTTTCTATCTGTGCAGCCTGTATCAGGATACAGCGTACTTGCTCAGGCCGACGTCTCTACCTTCCACTAAATTCTCCCTCTCCTTGAACTACCTGCATTTGAGAGTTAGTGCTGTATGTGGGTCACCGTCCATGACCCAGTTCACTCGTGCTGCACTGTGTTTAATAAGGACTGCTGTAAAGAGATTCAAATTGCTTTGTTTGATTTATGGAAGAGGGAAAATACGGGACATGATTGGGTTTGGCGTCAAGTATCTTTCCCATATGCAGTAATGTTTTCCACTACACAGGTTGCCCATTAGTACTTATGTTTCGTGTTGTGTAACACACAGCATAAGTACTTGGTGATAGTCAATTGCTGAAATCGAAGTACTGATTCATTCAATGTGATTCATTCAATGTGACTCATTCAATGTGAAGAAGTCTCGCATTCAATGAATGCGAGACTTCCTCAAGATATCTTTGTATACGCACACTATGTGTATAAACTGAAAGATTTTATATGCGCGGTCGCGCGGTCAAGAGTTCGATAGCTTCGGCTGCCGCATAAATATAAGTATGAGACGTAGCACTTCACACTTCAATGATAATCCATTATTGGTCGACGTTTCGGTCAAGCCCTGACCGAAACGTCGACCAATAATGGAATATCACATACTATATATATTGTTGTTGTTTTGTGGGATTTTACGTCCCAAAACCAGTTCTGATTATGAGAGACGCCGTAGTGGAGGGCTCCGGAAATTTCGACCACCTGGGATTCTTTAACGTGCAGTGAAATTGCACAGCACACGGGCCTCAACATTTCGCCCCCATCGAAATGCAGCCGTCGTGGCCGGCTATATATATATATATAGCCGGCCACGATTATATATATATATATATATATATATATATATATATATATATATATATATATATATATATATATTATCAGAAAGACACAGTGACAAACATAGGATTTATTCTGACGTTTCGGCTGGAGGCCAGCCTTTTCGTTTGCCTCTGCGAAAAAGAGGCAAACGAAGTTCTTCCTGGCTATCCCGATAGCCAGGAAGAACTTCTTTTGATATATATATATATATATATATATATATATATATATATATATATATATATATATATATATATATATATATATATATATATATATTCAGGAAAGGAGATTCACAGAATTAACAAAACAATATAGCCTTAGTGGCGTTGCGGCCGGTGGACCGGCCTTTATCAGTGTAAAATGCTGCTGCAGAGCACCTTCCTTTTAAGGGTACAGGAAGGGGAGAGAGTGCGACTACGAAGGCGTATGTACAGGGAATGGCTATGAAGTCTGCCTGGACAGGTATAATCCTCACTGTGGAAAGATTAAAAATGTAACGTTTTATGCATATATTAGGGTGGACTACATGGTACATTTTCAACAAACCAAGAATCTTGAAAAGCAACCTAATCATTGAGACTTCTTTACACGAGTGATGTCGCGTGACATTATATAGTATTATAAGACAAACAGCGATGAAGCGCTACAAGTCAAACTGGACCTGATCCGCTAGCTTCAGAACCTATTTACTGCAACGTCGCTTGCTCCCCACATCTCCCCAAGATCTTGAGCCTCGGGCAAGAAAACTTCAACGTTCCTGCCCAAGTTAATTCGTATTGTATGCAGCGGTGATGTCGATGGCGCGGAAACGACGGCCATGAGGACGGCCTGACGACGACACTTCGTCGGAAGAGCGTAGGATTGGGCGTATGGGTATGAAATTATTACGATTTCTTAACAGCGCAAAAAGGGCACAAGCGGACAGAGAAGACACAGCGCGCTGAACAACAACAACAACAACAACAACAACAACAACAACAACAACAACAACAACAACAACAATAATAATAATAATAATAATAATAATAATAATAATAATAATAATAATAATATTAATAATAATAATAATAATAATAATGTACTTAAACAATACGGTAAATTACATTAGGTGTACTCAGTCAGCAGAATAAAAACCATGGCTAGTTAGGCAAGCGTGTCATTTATAGAATGAAAAATGGTGTGGACAATAACGAGTCTTGTCAGGTAGTCTTCTCAGCAGCCAGTCTAAATGATAAGGGATAGAACGGTGGTTAGTTGCAAACGGTAGAGTTTTTTTCACTATGTAGAAGCTTTCTTTCTATAGCCGGAGAGAGAGAGAGATGGAACTTTATTCTCGTCAGTTACGGAGGTAGGTGATCCGCCAGGTCGAGCCTGGTGGCCACCTCCTCAGCTCTTCGCATGGCCTGGAGCTGAAGTTTGGCTGAAGTTTTCTACAAACTGGTACTGCTGGTTAAGCTGTAGCTTAACCAGCAGTACCAGTTTGGCACTATAGTGCCACCGTTACGGAAAATTTTCTGCGGCCAGGAGTTCAAGCGTGGCAGTGCATTTTCGACACCTTTCCTAATAGGGTCATTGGAGCTACTCAGCAATCACGGTCGGAATGGGAAAAAAATGACACCGCATATAAGACGCTTACACCTCTACAATGCCGTCCGTCTGAATATGTTCGTGTTTTTTGCGAGCGTAAAAAAAAAAAAAAAAGAGAGCTAATACGGGTGACCAGGGAGCTGATATTATTCTTCACGTTCTAATTACTTCGCGACACGAAATATATTGTAATATATGACAAATATTTTGAGAGGTTATGCGCATACGTATCCCGCTGCTATGTTCGAGCGAGCTTTATATGTTTTCGTTTGCTCTGCGAGGACAACCCATCTTCTTTTCGCGTTTCAGGTTACTGATGGAACACCATACATACCCTGCGATGTCTAGTCGTTCCTCTAAGCCATTTACGCCTATTTACAGCCCGTCTTGACGCGATTGTCCCTGACAGCGCCGCCGAAATTCGCTATAGAAAGCGTCTTTCCGGCCGCCGCGGAACCATCGCGCCAAAATAAGAAAGCTTTGGCGCGTGCGTAATCCTGTTCTTGACTGCGTGCTTCAAATGCGGAAACATCGTGTTTCCCCGAGCAAACGGGAACGGCTTCCTGAAGATTCTACTCACCTGCGTCGAAAGGCATCAAGGTTCCGGATATAGCGCCCCCGAAAGAGAAACTCACGAAAGCGGCGCGTAAGAAAATGGCAATCACAGGGACATCGTGTTGGCTCTGCGGAACAGAAAGAAAGTCTGGGAGGAAAAGAAGAAGGGCGTTCATGCGTTGCTTGTCGATCAACTTTTCGAACTGTTAAGCGTTTGAGTCGGCGGCACAAGTGTTTCTCGGCGACCTGCGGCAGGGCTCTTTCCGTAGTACCTGGCTGGTTTCGCACGAACCACAATCTAATCAGTCGGTTCCGTAAAGGGATCCAGAGGTTGTTTGGCGCAGTTTGGAACCGCGTCTTCGCTAATTGAATTTGCGGCCTGGAGTGGCATGGGAGCAAGGCAAGGAACGCATGGGGGCGAGTTCATGGGTGTGGAACGAACGCGCCGCGGGCGGAGGACATACGCACAGACGCGCACACACTTAAACACACAGCGCAGAGACGACCGTCGAGCAGAACCTTGTGCGGCGGGACCCTTCTCTGATTAAAAAACGATTCGCCCTTCTATATCTGCGCAGTTAAACATTGACACAGTGCCGTTACGGGGCTCCGTACTGTTTGGTTCCTTGGTGTCGTCTAGCCGTATAGCACAAGGTGGCTGTTTCCGTGCACTTTCTTGCTGCGGTTTCTTCTTCTTTATTTTTCTTTCCTTGTTTATGACTGTCTCCTGACGCCATTTAGGCATAGCCGTAGTTTCAATTCAAAGTTGAATGTTGTGCGTGCGGCCTGTGCAGAAATGGCAAAAACAAAAGGAAACTCTGCGCAGAACCACATGAGTTAAGTGGTGCATAATCGTTTACTGCTCGCCTCCTGCTTCGTCCTTGTTTATTACTGCACTGAGGAGAGTGGTGGGTTCTTTTTTGGCGAAGGCGTCCGGGTGTCACGCGCTTGCATTCCATGCGCCTGCTTTGCGTTGCGGCCTTCCCTATAACGGCATCGACACGGCGTCTTTAGTCATATTGCTTGTCAGCGGTCCAAGGGAACTGTCCAAGAGAATGTGCTTCTCGCGGCTACCAAGAGGCGTGTATTGCATTAAATATTCTTAAGGTTGGAAAGATTCTGAGGTGTACGACGTTCCATGTCGGCTTTACATGCTGTTCTAAAGAGGTACTTTATTCCACCATAACGAAGCCTTTCAACAAAAGCTCTCATTTTGCTTTTCTTTCTTTTCTTTTTTTGTACCGCTGGTCCAAAGCAATTGTATGGTTGAGATATACACCGTGCATTCTGCAAGCGTGGGATGTGTAGCCAAGTGTGTAAGGGATTCGGCTTTGGGCCGTATAGGGTAGAAAACCTTACAAAATCAATAAATTTCATTTTCTTTTATATTTCCTTGTAGTCGTCTCACGTGACAGACGGACACAAAGACCTCTCGTTGAAATGGCATACAAACTTGGCTGCCTAATTTGGCGGCTTACCGACCGGCAGCCAAGTTACGCGGTCTTGTGTTGAAGAGATACAGATCAGGGCTATCTACATCGGGCTTAACGCATTCGTTTTCGATTTTATAAAAACAGGTCATTTACCAAACTGTCTCATTGAAGTACCTATATTCTTAAATGAGATGCGGCATGAGATAAACAGGCAAGCAGTGTACCCTTTTCCAGCTAACAGTTCGATCAACGTTTTATAGTGGCTTGTTGGTCGTCGTAACCATTTATAGTCCTTTGAGAGTGTGACCATGTGAGAAAGATGATGGCAGAAGAAAGCGCGATTTTAGTGTTTTAGCCATCAAACGGGCATCAAGCAACCGTCGTATGCACCAGGCCCGAATGAAAGTCAGATGTCTCTCCGGAACTACAGTAAAGTATGGAGCTTCAGTAAAGTATGGAGGCTTGAGAGTATGACAGGCCCTTGAACAAAGAATATCTCTGATCCTCTAGAGCCAACGTTTCGACTAAAAGGACTTCGTCAGGGCAGCAAGACTTGCCCTTTTCAGTTGCCGCCCTATCGACGACAAGTCCTCTTGTCGAAACAGTGTATGGCTCTTGCGTACTCGGACAAACATATCCGTTTGCCTTAAGGCGCTGAATGTCACCACGAGCAAAAAGTACTGTTAAGTTTCGTCACGTGTCCATTTCTTCACAATCGGTCTATTTATATCACTTTATCGAGCTCGCTTTATTTTGGTCCACTTGCTTATTTGCCCCAGTAATATACCTTGGCCATCGATCTCAAATGTGAAATAGGACAGTGGAACTATCGAGTGTTCGCGCGAGGTGGGGGTGAATACTATAAAGCCCCTTTCCTCTTGAAAAGTACACATAGTTTAAACTGGTCGTTGCCTGAATGACCGCCTCGGGGAACACCGCTATATCATGAACGGCACCAGTGTACGCCACGTGGGCCATTGGAATAACTCCACCTGCACTTCCAAACTTGATAGCTGTACTGCTCTAGGTCGCGCTCGTAATCAGTGACTGAGGTCTATTATCTAGGCAAACACGATATGCGAAGAAAAGGAAGTGCACGTCATCGAAAAACTTCCGTGGCGATGACGGAGAACGAAGTTCGTTTTCCGCACCATCAGGGTACCGCGCTTGTTCGGGTGTGACATGCATGCGCGTATACACACACTTGACGATGTTTTAAGGGCCCATTTCTTTTCGCCTATGGTCCTGCGTCTTTGGTCAGTATTGATCTCGCTCCTCGTTTATGTCATTTGGGAGGGAGAGAAACGCAGTGCAACGTGTATGGTGATATAACCTGTGCTTCGAAGACCAAGTCCATATCGCTTTTGCATTGCTTCATTCGTGGCTTTCCTGTGAGCACCCAATGCATATTTTTCCACTGTCCTTTGAATGCCTGCCATTTAAACAGGACCATCAGCTCGGAAAAATCGCCGTTTGAGTCGATCTGAATTGGCACCACAGTACCGCACTTATTAAACGTAAGTATTTCTTGTATATGATGCCAGATCAGGCAAGGCGCAGTATGTATTCTGGTATGAGAAGAAACTACATCGCATTTAAAATAACACAGCGCGTGTTGTGTATTTTTTCATTTATGTTGCGCTGCAGTGCAATATAAATCTGAAAAACAGAAGCGTATATTTACTACAGAAAACGTGTTTGAACATACAAAGCATGCCCTCCGATTTTAAACATTTTTTTCCTTATTTATGCGTCATAAATACAGCGCTTCCCTTTATTCTAAAAATATTTGCTTCCATACAGTGGCGCATACTGATAAGCGATGTGAGTCTTATTTGTTGCTCTCTTTGTCTCTCTTCAATTAACGCTTGCGTCATGCCTCACCACCGACGTAAGTGCAAGTATAGACATCTCATATGGGTGCGCCATCTCATCATAATCTCATCAGATGGTATTCTTGCTATCCATGCCAGCTAAGAGAAGGACAATATATACACTCACAGAGCAGATCTGCACCAGCTGGTGACTACAGACATTCCTCGACATGCTGCCTGAACTACTCGTTTCCCCGGGGCTGCCAAACTGGTTCCCCGTTACCAGCTAGCCTGTTCCCAGCTGCACAACGAACTCCAACAATGGTCGCCTCCTGCCCCGCATATTCGCCACGCGGCTGTGCGCCATCTCCGGCGCATACCGGACCAGCTCGGAATGCTGTAATTTCCGTCTTTTTCTGACGACCTTTACACTCACCTTAGACTGAAATTAGCCGCCGTGCTGCCTCCATTAGTCATCATCAGGTCAACAGCCACCATGACTTGCCGACGTTGGCCACAACCTACCCAGCTAAATTTACCATCACTAAGCAGAGCTGCTAGTACGCGGAAAAATATGGTTGGTCAGGACACCGTCGCCTGCGGCTCGCCGTTCGCTGTCCACTGAACCTACCCATCAGCGCACTGCCTATCCAAAAGGCTAGAGCGACAACTCTGTGCCGTTCGGAAGAACACCTTCTCCATCCCACTAGATGCCACATCTTGTCCCCCCACCCTACATTACCCGCTATGCCGCTTCCGCGGAGTGCACGGGACACTTTCGTGCGGTAGAAGGATGCAATAAAAACCCGCCTTCGCCTAATCCCTTCTATCCTTCTCACGAGCTTTTGGGACAAAGCAACTGACCAGCTCAGACCCAGGTGATCCCCGTCGGCTCGTATTGTGGGCTGTATAGAAGCGGGATAAGCTCAAGACGTCTTTGAGTGAAGCCTCTTTCTACTGCTTTTTCGCAATAAAGGTGGTTACGCTCTCTCCCTCCCTCCGTCTCTCCCTTACTCTCTCTCTCTGTTCTTCATTGACAAATCACAAAGACGCGAAGGGGAAGGGGGTCGATTAAGTTATTTTATCTTTTTATTTTTTTTTAATTTACAGATACTGTCAGTCCACATCAGGACCAAGACAGAAGTGGTAACAATAGAACAATATACAGCAAAGTGAACGGAATAATAGAATAAAGCGGTACAGAGACATATGTCCTATTGTTGAAAATATTTGGACACAAGTGCGAAAAACGTGCGAGTTATGCTCGCGTATATACGCAGCGTCGATTAGAAGTAAATGCGAGAGAAGCGAATAGAATTACCTACGCACGTACGTCACTGGTGAGGTCGAGTAACACTATAATATATGTGAAATTTCGCTAGCGAAGGCTTTAGCGAGATTCTCCTTTCCACGAATTTTTCGTCACTTCAAGCGTCGATCTTCTCTGAAACTTTTCTTCATGTCTAGATCATAAACGCAATCAACAGCACCGACGGTGGTGGTTCAGACCTCTGTTCGCAAAGGAAAGCTTCAGTGATTCATTTTCTTCCATAGGAAACTTGGCTCGCCACAGGCGCAGACCAACGGAACAGATTCTGAACGTAGCTCCACGTTGGTCTAACTCCGGTCTGAGGACCCAGGCTCGCCGTGCATAACAGGCGATGAGCAAACGACTGCACGGCGGACGAGAACAACGTCTCATCTGGGAGCCTCTAATACACTGTATTAGAGCCTATGGGAGCCTCTAATACACCGAGCCTCTAATACACCGTAATGAGATGGGAGAGCCCAGTGAGGTCTCCTCAAGACGAAAGATATGGAAACATTTAAATTATCGCTTGTAATGCCACTACTAAACGCAGACGAGTGCATACAACGGATAAAACTTTGACTTCGAGGTCGGGTAGGCGCTTTCTTCTGAATGGCGAAACAACTGACCTGCCTACTGACAGATCCATGCCGTTTTCATTCCACGAACAGGGCGTGATACCAGTGCCCTTCTGAAGGGTACATACAGTGCATCTCGTCCAATACTGTGCATGAACTTGTCTGCTCCGCAAAGCGGCATGCGTGCTGGCATGGTTGCTCAAACATCATGCTGTAGTAAAGTAAAAATATTTCTGTTTTTATTTTAAAGGCTGCTTTGGTGCATAGCGTGGTCTATTTCCCAAAGATATCAAGACACTGTCTGAATTCGTGAAAAAATATTATTGTAAGAGAACTAGAAAAGCCAACGGAGCTAACAGCCTCTGGCTCCAGAGCTATAACGATAACATAACACTCTCCATGCTCCTGCGAAAAGTAGAATCCTTGGACCCTAGGGCATAGTGCGCAGTGTAAAAATCTGTCTCTACCAATGTTTTAGGGGGGAAGCTCCTCTTAGTCTAACCTTGTCACGCGTCAGGCGTCAGGCGTCAGTCGTCAGGCGTCAGTCGTCAGGCGTCAGGCGTCAGTCGTCAGGCGTCAGGCGTAACCCGCGTGCTGGGAGGCACGCGCTCGCCCTCGGCGTTCGCCTCGGCGCGTGCCTCCCGGCGCGTGCCTCTCTCTCTCTCTCCCGGCGCTGCCTCCCGACGCGTGCCTCTGCTGTCTTGTGTGAGAGAGAGACAGAGAGAGAGCGAAAGGCGCGTGTTGGCTATGGGAACGCTCTTTCTTAGAGGAACGCTGTACCAGCTCGCAAAGAAGGAGAACGCGCCTTCACCCGCGACATTCAACGTTGGCGCAGGCAGCGTCTCCTAGCGAGTTTCTTGATTGAGAAATACCGACTGCTCGCGTTGGAGAAGCGTTCACTGGCAACCCATATATATGTATATATATAGGCACTGAATCTTGACTTGCAATGAAGTGCCGGTGGGAGATTTCACTTGTGCATAGTTGAACCATGAGGATTCGTAGCGTGCGCGTTAACTAAATTAATCCAGAACTCGGCACGATCTACGATGAACCTCCCGAGCTTCGCCCACTCACCATCATTCACTCCGTGGATATGCTGCAATTTTTTTCTTTTGCTATTTGACCATCGCAGCGAGTTCGTTATACAAATGAAAAAAAAAATTAAACGACTCGTTACGTAATATTCTCCATGACCTCAGTCGACTTTAAAACAAGGGACAACATAAATCTACAGTAACATTGAATTTTAATGGAACCGAATTTTATTACTCTCTTTTCTTAGCACAAAGTTTGCAAACACTGTGAAGGCCCATAGCCATAGCCTAGTTCGGGTTAAAAAACAACGACATTTTATAAAGACACTTTGGTAAAGCGCAATAAATAAAGATATATAATAGCGAACATCGAATAAAGAATCAGCAAACAAAAACAATACAACACATGAAATAAGCGCACAATAGAATACAGCACGAAAGAATAACCACACACAAGAGCAAAAGCAACGCATACGTACATTCCAAAAATGAGAATCAATCTTTTGACTGAACATGACCTTACATTTACAAACGAATTATTCCTTCTAGATAGTATTTTTCGAGCGCTATTGTAAAATTGGAAGTCCTTTTTATTTTAAAAGATACAACATTCCAGATTTTATTGCCAGTGCACTGTAACAGACGTTCGCCATATACGTTGCTAGTCCGTGGAATATTCCAATCACCAAACGTTAATTATCTTGTAAAACGACAAGGGGCGCTAGACAATGACATGTTAAATGGGTGGTTGTGATTGAAAACACTATATCTTGGTACCGCACGGGGTCCAACACAAAAATAATTTGTGCAGATGAGCCATTCATAAATGGGAGTATGTTTGGATGATGATTTCTAGGGTTTTACGTTCCAACAGCACACTCTGATTATGGGAGAAGCCGTAGTGGAGGGTTGCGGAAATTTCGACTACATGTGGTTCTTTAACGTCCACTGACATCGCACTGTACACGGGCCTCAACATTTCGCCCCCATCGAAATTCAGCCGCCGCGGCCAGGATTCGATCCCGCGACTTTTGGATCAGTAGCGGGGTGCCGGTGGTCTCGTGGTTATAACTCACCCTGTCCCGCCGCGGTTGTCTAGTGGTTATAACCACTAGACAACCGCGGTGGGGCGAAGTTTATTTCGCACACGCAACTTGTATGTACACTCGGGAACAAAGAAACAAAAAAAAATATACGCATAGCACACATCACCCAAACAGCAACCGGTACACTGATATTTCACTTCATGTCTGCGAGCACACAAGAACATTCGCTCATTTCTACGTCAAGCGCTTCCCAGTGTATAAGGCAGTTGGCGTTACCGAAAAAAGATATTCTTGAATCCACTGGTTCTAGATGAAAGGGCCTGAACCCCCTGTCAAATTAAATTGGAGAGATAGGTGATTCATTAGGAAGGCAGAGGGGAAGGTAGAGAGACAGAGAAGCAGACAGCTGGTACACGCTCTGGTTTGCTACTCTACACACAGAAAAAAAAGGAAACAGGAAGAGGGATGGAGGATGTTGATGGAAAGAGAAAGAATTGGACTTCCTGCTTTCAGAACTCAGCCAAAGCTATTTTAATTGGGAACAACGAACTTTTATTTTTAAAATAAGCTTGGCATTTACGCTTCCAGATCGAAAGAACGTTTCATCTTTGAGTGGACGTCAGCTGGCACTCCTTTATTACGGAGGGGAAGGGCAGGTGTTCCACAGTTTTATCGGAGGAGCTCGCACGGAATTCGCAGCTTGTCAGCGAGGTATCGTTAAAAGTCTTGAATATTTTTGTACCTTTTCTTTCTTAAGCATTACTACATTCTGAAATGTACTGTAATCGTTATCAGGCGCCTTAATGTGTATGTGAACACACATTTATTTCTTATTTTTCTATCGCCCCATCATTTTCGCAATTTTCTTTCCCCGTCCCCGCATGTAGGGTAGCCAACCAGACCTTTTCTGGTTATCATCTGTGCCTTATTCATTTCTGCGTTCTCCCTTTCTACTTCCCTCACCGCTTAGATGCCAACCCGACAGTACGTGTATTCGATTGACGCGTGGTGCACTGCACCTTCTGTACCGGTTCATGGTGCACGGCACCGCAGTTCCTCGATTCGCTGGTGCACTGAACCACAGTCCCCGATTACAGCGTGGTGCCGGAGTGGTGCCGCCGCAGTGCAGTGAACTACCACTTTTCATTTGATATGTGCCCTTCACGGAGTGTTCCGTGTTCCCTCTTAATCTGCTGAGATGTGTTATCACCTTTTCGAATGCCGTTTGCCTAAACACCCTCAAATGTACGTGCGGCTGCTCGCGTGCGTGCATGAGCGCGTGTGTGAGAGGCCGCAAATAACATTTTGTCTTGACCATTCAGCAACGTTGTAAGTTATTACGTACACCACCAGGAATGTTTTCGTTCATCCTACGGACATCAGTGTATGGCGATCGAATGTGTTTTAATGGCTGCTAGAGGTTGCAGTAGCTGGCTTGCATTCAGCCGTTGATACAGCGAATCGGTGTGTCGTTCAGATGTAAAAAGTGCGAATAGGTCTGCCTCTATATCCGACTATTAGGAGCAGCAACAAGAAACATTTTGTTTATCCAAAACTGATTGATTGATTTCTGGGCATTTACGTCCCAAAACCAGCTATGATTATGAGAGACGCCGTAGTGGAGGGTTCCGGAAATTAGGACTACCTGGGGTTCTTTAACGTGCACTGGCATCGCACAGTACATGTGCCTCATTTCGCTTCCATTGAAATGCAGCCGCCGCGGCCGGGATTAAAGTATTCGGCTTGCGTTTCGCCGTTGATTTGGCGTGTATTGCGAAACCCACTTTGTGCAGCCATGGATCTTTTGGAGCCCCGCCTGTCACCGATCCTAAGCTGTGAGGTACGGGACGCAATCGCCGGAAAAAGATCCCACGAAAGCTTGGACAATTAGGTTTTGGTCCCCTTCGGCACACAAGCAAAACGCCAGCATTGGTTGAAAGACCGAGCCAGAGCCAAGGGTGATCAAACAAAACAAATATATTCTCATCAAGCAGGCATTACACAAAACGTACACAACACGGCTGTTCGCAGTGCAAACACAGATGGGGTACAACATTACGCGAAACCAACAACAGACGAACAAGCTCATGCACTGCAACAAGAAATAAAACACAAAAGAGTCCTATCCACCGAAGTCAATCGAGGCGTCTTCTCCACTTGTAGCTTGCAGGCGGGGCTCGTCGGCTGGCTCGTGGAGCAGCGTCTTCTTTCTTTTCCTCGCTGAGTCACGTACGACTACAATTCTTACGACTGCTACGACTGCTGCTCACGGCCCGTAGTCGACTCCTTATATAGCCTCGGAAAGCCGTTCTCGAAGGTTCGGTGCGGCCGGCGTGATACAAGCACGCGCAAGGTCTAGGAACATTGTTGCCCTTTCTCGGCTCTTCGCCACTTGGCGGTAAAGTTAGGTAAAATAACACTGCAGATAATATATGTGGCCATCAACAAACACAACAACGAATCAGAATGCATGCCACCTCATCACTGCAAACGACTTTAGTACATGCGACAGTCTGACGATCTCTAGCGGTAGCGCGCTCTACAGCCGCTGCCTTCGTCACGTGATGAAAAAGTGCAGTAATATCAGTCGCGTCACTTAAGCTTCTTAGCTTCAGTGACGCGAGTGTAACAAACAAATCCACCAGAACGTTTGAAGCCGCAGGGACGAAGACTACACAAATCCATGTCATACCCACCATTTCCGTGGCAGCTTCACGATCGCAGCGCGTGGCTGCCGGGGTTGCCATTGGGACGATCTGAAAAGTAGCCATTACTCAAATTGAACGCAGGCAAAGTCGTTATGCCATTTGATCTCGGGGCCAAATTGGTAGCTAACAGAAGCGATTTTATTAATCATTTTTATTATTCAGCGCTATAAATGGTGTCACTTCGAATGCGCAAAGTCAGAACACAGAATAGAAAGCAAATGTCCTGTCCTCTTGTTTGGTCCCCAGCGAACTGGTAAGCTGCAAATATATCAATGAACTATCTCTGTAAAATATGCGCTATAGGAAATGATTTGAGGCATGGCCTATATTACAATACATTTTTAAAAAGACTTGCCGTCAGACAAGCGACACGCGTCATTCTGCAAAATGGTCTCCAGGTACTCTGCCAAACTTCCGGCAGGCTTCACCGCCGCCGCCAAACCGTTGATTCCCCCTTGGTGTCTCATTCAACCTACAGTACACCTTGGTGTGCCAGGAATCAGAAAAAAGCTGAGCTGTCATCAGGTGCTCTGAAACAACTATCCCTACTTCGTCTACACGAGAGGTACGCCGACAAAGTGCATATTTGTACGGATGGGTCCTCGAACCTCCAGTGTTCGTCCGGAGCGGTGGTTGTACCAGCGAAAGCTTCCATCATCAGTTTTAAGACAGACCACCCGACGACATCGACAGCTGCGGAACTTGCTGCTCTGCGTGCTGCCCTTTGTGTAGTAAATGAGGAACCACCCCGACAATGGTCAATCTTTAGCGACTCAAAGGCGGCCTTACAGTCCTTGCTGGCAGCCCTGCGGCGCGGACCATACGAGCAACTGGTGTTGGAGATCAGATCTCTTCTCCATACATCACATGAGAAGGGACACCACGTGACGTTTCAGTGGCTCCCCAGTCACTGCGGCGTCATTGGAAACGAATATGCTGACAAGGCCGCCAGATCTGCACTTGAAGGCACAAAAGTTGAAACCATACCTCTCTCAAGGTCCGACGCTGCCAGGCAACTTCAAGCGATTGCACAGGAGATTACACTCTCGCTGTGGAGTGCCTCAAGCAGCCAAACAATTCAGAACAGTCGACAACACCACCTGCCGCCTTTGCGGCATTTTCGATTGCCACCAAAACTCCCCCGAGCAGAGGCCACCCTGCTTTATCGTTTGTGGTTAAGTGTGGCTTTTACGAACTCTTATTCTTTTATGATCGGAATGGCCGACAGCCCTCTTTGTGACACCTGTCGTCGTGAAGAGACGCTGCAACACATCATATGCGACTGTCCTCGCTATGACATACAGACGCAATCACTGGCGTCCGCTCTTGCTCACCTTGGCCTGCGACGGATGTCGGTTGATGCCACTCTGGAATGTCGACCACACAAGACATTACAACTGAAAGTGACAAAGGCGCTGCTGCAGTTTTTAAAGACGGCAGACTTGCACAAGCGACTGTAACAGCGATGTGTGATGTCGCATACCATGCAGGTGCCACTGACTCTGACAGTGTGCTATATGTGCACCCCCTCTCTCTCTCTCTCTCTCTTCCTCTTTCCTTTCGCCTTTCAATCTCTCCCGTCCCCTTCCCCTCGTGCAGGGTAGCATACCGGTTGTCCTACACTGGTTAACCTCCCTGCCTTTCCCTCTATACTATTTCCTTCCTTCCTTCCTAAAAAGACTTGAAGTTATAAAATAGCAAGAGTTTCCACAGCACCCGTAACTTCGCATAAGCAGGCCCCTTCTGTGGCACGAAAACCTCTTAACATGGCCTCTTTATTTTACATATAGAGAGGTTTGGAGAAGTAGGTAGCTTCGGCTGCCGCGTGATTATAAGTATAGAGCGTAGCACTTCATATTATTCCATTTAGGGGCCAATACATTTAATATCCACTCTGTTACCCCTAATGACCAACGGTTGTCTTGTCTTCGCATTACATGGCCCCCACGCCCATTTCTTCTTCTTAATTTCTATTAATATGTCCCTAACACGCGTTTGTTCCCTAACCCACTCCACTCTCTTCTTGTCCCTTAAGGTTACACCTACCATTTTCCGTTCCATAGCTCGCGGCGTCGTCCTCAATTTAAGCTGAACCTTCTTAGTTAGCCTCCAAGTTTCCGCCCCGTTGGTGAGTACCGGGAAGATGCAGCTGTTGTACACTTTCCTCTTCAGAGACAATGGTAAGCTATCATTCATTATGTCACAATGCTTGCCGAATGCACTCCACCCCACTCTTATCCTCCTAATTATCTCAGCCTCATGATTCGGATCAGGGGTCACTACCTGGCCTAAATAGACATATTCACTTACCACTTCAAATGCCTCGCCAGCTATTTGAAACCGCTGTGCTCGCCCAAGGTTATTGAACATTACTTTAGTTTTCTGCATATTAAGTTTCAGGCCCACTGTTCTACTTTTCCTGTTTAGGTCAGTAATCATGCTTTGTAATGCACCTCGCGAGTTACTTAGCAAGGCAATGTCATCAGCAAATCTGGGGTTCCTGAGGTATTCCCCATTAACCCTTACACCCACCTGCTCGCAATCCTGTGTTCTAAATGCTCCTGTAAACATGCTGTGAACAACATTGGAGAGATTGTGTCCCCTTGTCTTAGGACCCTTCCTTATAGGTATTTTGCTGCTCTCCTCCCATCTTCTCCCATCCCCCTTCCCATTCTCCCAGTGTAGGGTAGCCAACCGGACGCATTTCTGGTTAACCTCCCTGCCTTTCTGTTTTCCCCTTCCCTCCTCTTCCTGCTGCTCTCCTTATGGAGGACTATGGTGGCTGTGGAGCCATTGTAGATGTCTTCCAGTAGTCTTACGTATTGCTCGTCTACGCCCTGATTCCGCAATGCTTGCATGACTGCTGAGGTATCGACCGAGTCAAATGCTTTCTCGTAATCTATGAAGGCTACGTATAGGGGTTGGTGATACTCCGCGCATTTCTCAGCGTGGCAGGGGGCGGCAGAAAGTTAGGTGGGCAGATGAGATCAGGAAACTTGCGGGGATGAATTGGGCCCAGTTAGCACAGGACAGGGATAATTGGAGATCTATGGGAGAGGCCTTTGCACTGCAGTGGGCGTAGACAGGCTGATGATGATGATGACATGGAATATTATTGAAGTGCTACGTTATATATATATATATATATATATATATATATATATATATATATATATATATATATATATATATATATATATATATATATATATATATATATATATATATATATATATATATATACACGAGGTCTGTTAGAAAAGTATCCGACCATTGGCCGAAGAAAAAAAACTGGCATAACGTGGGAGCGGCCCGCTTCGCGCTAGAAAACTAGCGCGACCTAATGGACCTCAATAAAGTTTTTCCATCCATCCATCCATCCATCCATCCATCCATAACTGGAGCGTTGGAAACTTAATCACCCTCAAAGTAGTTTCCTTGGGAAGCCACAAACTTCTCCCAGCAGTGCTGCCATTGTTGGAAGCACCCCAGAAGGCCTCTTTCGGAATGGAGTTTAGCTCGGCTGTCGTTGCAGCCATAATGTCCTCTCTTGTCTGAAATCGTGCTCCTTTCAATGGCCTCTTGATTTTGGGAAACAGCCAGAAGTCGCAGGGGGCCATATCAGGAGTGTAAGGAGGCTGTTGAACTACAGGAGTCTGGTTTTTCGCCGAAAAAATCTGAATCAAGGGCGAGGAATGTGCAGGAGCATTTTCGTGATGAATGGGCGAATTTCCTCTTGACCACAACTCCGGTCTCTTGCGCCGCATAGCATCACGTGGGCGATGGAGGATATCCCTGTAGTACTCTTAGGTGATTGTTTCACCCTGTGGTGCGTACTCGTGGTGTACCACACCGTGGGAGTCAAAGCAAGTAGTCAGCATCACTTTGACGTTAATACGCACTTAGCGGGCCTTTGGTCTTGGTGACGTGGAATGCTTCCACTTTGACGACTGGGATTTAGTTTCCGGGTCGTATCCGTACACCCAAGACTCGTCACCAGAGATTGTGGTGTTCATAAAGTCGGGGACACTGCTTATGGAATGCAGCACACCCTGTGAGACTTCAACATGAAGTTGCTTTTGCTCCGCCGTGAGCAGCTTCGGCGAATTTCACCGCAACTCTCTTCATGGCAAATCTTCAGTCATTATCGAATGTGCGGAAAAAGCGCTAATGCCCACCTATTCCGCAATTTCTCGGATAGTCACACGACAGTCCCACATCACCACACTTCGGCAATGATTAAGTCATTCACTTCGGCAATGATTAAGTCATTTCGGCATGTTGATGGCCGACCGGAGCGTGGCTCGCTCTCCACCGATCTGCGGCCGGCTTAAAACCGGTTGAACCACTCCTTAATCTTTGTGCTGCTTATAGCATCGTCACCGAAAGCCATCTGAATCTTCCAAATGGGTCACTTGGCTGTCGCCCAGTTTCTGCCAAAATTTGATGCAGTAGCGCTGCTCCTGTCGTTCCCTCTTTTCCTTGCAACAAAAAACCGACGAGAGCACTGTGCACTACCTCACTCAAACACTGCGTCCCAGCGATTGACGCAGGCGGCAGGCGAGAAAAAAAATTCGTGCAAGCGCACGAAAGTTCAAGGTCGGCTGATGCAAGCTTTCTTGTTTCATATCCATCAGGTGTTCGCACAAAAAATAATAATAATAACAAGGTCGGATACTTTTCTAACATACCTCGTATGTGTGTGTGTTGATGATGATCTGATTTCTGGGGTTTAACGGCCCAGAACCAGCTCTGATTATGAGAGACGCCGTAGTGGGTATCTCCGGAAATTTCGACAACCAGGGGTTCTTTAACGTGCACTGACGTCGCACAGCACACGGGCCTCAACATGTCGCCTCCGCCGGAATGCAGCCGCCGCGGCCGAGATTCGATCCCGCGACCCTCGGATCTGCAGCCGAGTGCAATGTGTGGATCTGCAGCCGTGGTGGGGCAATGTGTGTGTGTGTGTGTGTGTGTGTGTGTGTGTGTGTGTGTGTGTGTGTGTGTGTGTGTGTGTGTGTGTGTGTGTGTGTGTGTGTGTGTGTGTGTGTGTGTGCATATAATTATTGGTAAGATATTTTCAGGCATTTTGTAACGCCTTTTTCTATGTCCTAGGCGAGCGAGAGGTGCTGCACAAGGAACAAGACTGTCACTCGATGGCCGTGCCACTACACGCCATTAACCCACACGGAAAAGGATACGTGCCTATTAGAATTACCAGAATGTACCGGAATCAATCACCCCTGAGGCGCAAATTGGATATAGACGCCCTAAAGGGACGCTAAAGGCAAACATTAAGATGAGGAAGACTGAAAAATAAGGTTTGTATTATAACCAGTTCGCTAATCTTGGCACGAACAGGACAGTTGTAGGCGAAAAAACGACGAAATTGAGGAATTGGAGTTGCTTCCTCTGTCCCGCTCTGTGGGTACCCTTTTGAAATGACGTCAGCTCAAGTATGTTGAGAACTCAATTTTTTTCTCCCGGCAACGAATGAAAACTTAATTAGACAATCTTTGACGACATTTAAATATGCGGTAGCCGCAGTTGTTGCTACATGTTGCTACCGTGGAGCCCACTGCTGCGACGTGTCGAGCGCAGGTGAGGGAATGCTCTACCGCCTGAGTTAGCGCTACACTTCTCGCTAGACTAGCCGAAAGTTCGCGATGTGTTTCGATGATGTCGTGGCTTGAAGAAGTTTCGTGTAAGCTCAGCGGAAGACAAAAATTGCGAACGACAGTTCACACACAACAGCAGTTGTATGCGGGCAGAATGTTAGGGCAGAACTCGTCGATATGTGAAGCACCGCAAGTGGAAAATAAAAAGAAAGCACGTACTTTTTCCAGTAGCAGGGCAGAACTGAAAAATAAATAAATAAAAATTTCTAATGGAAGTGCCGGGTATCGATCCCGGTACCTCTCGCATGCAAAGCGAGCGCTCTACCATCTGAGCTACACCCCCGACGACGGGGGTTTCGAATCGGTGGTCTTTTGTGAACTGTTAAGCGAGATCAAACGGATGAACAAAGCCCACTTGAATCTTTGCCTTTACGAACACAGTTTTTTTAAGAAGACACCGGAAACGAGCGATCGGCTGTTCGGCGCATTCCGGGCAGCAAACATTTGTCCAAACACAGTAGGCGACACTAGGGTACCGCCTACAGGTCAAGAAAAAAAGCGGCGTCTTCTCATCTAAGGACCCCCTTCCAGCCAATGGTGTCGCTCTGTCAAGCTTTTCTCAGTGCGTCCGCGCCGAAAAGTAGTTCATCAGGACGCCTTCATTTTGAGCGAAGATAAAAAGGTACGCAACTTCCGGCAATGTCACGCAAGGCCAGATAACAGCGAAGTTGACCGATAGTTCACTGAGACAGGTCACTAGGCAGTCATGTGATGTTTCGGCGGGAACATGTCACGTGACATTTCGTTACGTGATTTTGGGTGATCACGTATCATGTTCCCGCCAAAATCACGTAACGCAATATCACGTTACATGTTTCCGCCAAAATCGCGCAACGCAAATTCACGCGGCATGTTTTCCCAAAATAACGTAACGCAATGCCACGTGACATGTTTCTGCCACAATTACGCAACGCAATCGGTCACGTGACACGTTTCCGCCAACATGCTCGGCAACGCGCTCGGGCACTTCCGGTGTCCGCCCAATAAACACCAGTCCTTCCCGAGCCACTGTACGTGTCTGTCATACGATACACTTATAACTTAGTAGAACTTGGCTACACTTGGTATTATCTCGGTTCAAGTGGGGTACACGCCTAGGTTGATGATTTTGTAGCACAAGATATAGCTCAGTATATCTTATTATTTCGTTTATCTCGGTTTTTATACTACATAGCTTTCCGAGACGCTCTGAAGCTGAGAAATTGACGTATACTGTTTTGCGTCCTTCTTCTTCAACTTGAACATGTGCGCTCGCCAGCTTCCGTTTTCACATTGGGCCGACGTCATGCGCGCGACAGAAGAAAAGAGCGCGCGTGCGAAGCCGCACATTGGGTTTTGCATAGAAGAAGTGCCCGCTTACTTTTGGGGACCTGAGCTAATGATACGATAATTTCGTGATCCAAGGCGCACGAGTTATAAAGGCCTGAAATGCTTCGGAATAAAAAAAAAATCTCCCAAGCCTGAGCAGACGACGCTGCAAACTCACCGCGTAAGCTATACTTTGGCACGTACTTTCTCATTCTTCTTTTCGACCTTCTTCTGTTACTCCTTCTGCTTACCCTCCTGTTCTTCCTCTTCCGCTGTCTTCTTTTTCTGCTTCTCCATTTGTTTCTTCGTCGTCTTCGTCGTCGTCATCGTCGTCCGCTTCATCTTCTTCGTCTTCCTCTCAGCTTCTTATACTCTCGTGTTCTTCCTCATCATAGTCTTAGTCTTATCCCTCTTCTTCCCCATTTTCTTCGTCGTCGTCCTCTTCCTTTTCTTCTTTCTTCCTCCTCCGAGGCACCTCTTACTTTTTCCGAATCTTCTTCGATGAAACGACAGCCGTCGGCTGACAAGGTATAACGTTCTGAAACACCCCTCCTGCCACATCGTAGGCAACGTTGACACCAGAAAGGGCCCGTGCATGTGGTGAGAGTCAGATACGTGTAGCACCGCCCCTGTATAGCTGGGTTTAAATGCGCGCAATTGTTGAGGTTTTTTCTTTTCTTATTTTTCTTTCTTTTTATATATTGTGAGCTACAGCGCCTGCGGACACCGGCGGCAGACAACATCGCCACCAATTTCGGCCATTGCGACGGGCCCATGACGGCTCACTCTGTGAAAGACAATTACACCGATCACTTATACCGAGTCAAACAACACATCTCACGCTTTCGGCGCTTATCCTGCTTACGCCGGTTGCACCCAGCTCTCACAGACATTATAGTCATATCAAATATTTCTCGAAATTGCTGCTCACATGACCACCACACTGGTGAAAACACGCTTTTATAAAACAGTATTCCAAAACAATTAAAATTTGAAAACACAATTCTTTTCTCGAGACCGGTAGTTTAGCCCCGCATCCCCATTCAAGGAGTGTGTTTCAGGACATTGGAAGCGTATACACTTAGTTGTGATATGAAAAGCCACTATTCCAGGCTGCAGCCTGCTGTTGCAGAGCGGTACAAGCATCACTTCGTGCTTCAGGGAAACCACGAACTCTGTTTAGAGAAAAAGAAAAAAACACACGAAAACCCATGTGGAGGCCACAGGCATCCAGCTGTACGAAGCCTGAGCCATTGAAACAGAGCACAAATCGGGGTCAGAGAACAAACGCGTGCAAATCTTCGCTAGCGTATGCAATAGACACTCGCGCTTCCCCAGCTCGGACGGAGCAGACGCCAAGGCGGACGACACGTTTAGCGTTTCTCTTCAAAGCTCAAAACTTCTCATCCCATATAATTTTCATTAATGCATGCTGCAAACTATTCACAAGGAAACGTAGTTGTTGTTGTGGGGTTTAACGTCCCAAAACCAGCTCTGATTATGAGAGACGCCGCAGTGGAGGGCTCCGGAAATTTTGACCACCTGGGGTTCTTTAACGTGCACTGACATCGCACAGCACACGGGCCTCAACATTTCGCCTCCACCGAAATGCACCCGCCGCAGCCGGGATTCGATCTCGCGACCCTCGGATCAGCAGCCGAGTACCATAGCCACTAGACTACCGTGGCGGGGCCACAAGGAAACGTATATATCTGTTTTCACTGATGTACAAAAAACAT
Organism: Hyalomma asiaticum; assembly: GCA_013339685.2. Lineage (NCBI taxonomy): Eukaryota > Metazoa > Arthropoda > Arachnida > Ixodida > Ixodidae > Hyalomma > Hyalomma asiaticum. The sequence goes on from CM023481.1 coordinate 305,873,756, forward strand.
AACTATACTTCGTTTGTGCGCCAAATCTAGCACACCACCGTCGAACTATGCATACAGTGATGGTGAGATTTGTCCTTGCTTTCCTTCAACTTCGAGGTTACGCAAACTTCGTCCATCAGTTCTTACATGCGGAGAAAAAAGAAAACATTAATTGCAAATGTTTGCTTATCATTTTTTTAAATAGCTTAGAAAACAATGGTCGTGAGTCTGGAGAACAAAATCCATCCGGAGCAGGGTCCGCCGCGTTGGTGTAGTGGTTACGGTACTCGGCTGCCACCCAAAATACGTGGGTTCGATCCCGGCCGCGGCGGTCGCATTTTCGATGGAGGCGAAGATGCCAGAGGCCCGTGTACTGTGCGTTGTCAGTGCACGTTAAAGAACCCCAGGTGGTCAAAATTTCCGGAGCCCTCCACTACGGCCTTTCTCTCCTCTCTATCTCTTTCACTCCCTTTCCCCTACCCCTACGGACGCTTAGCCGTGCTCCCTGCGTGGGTTGCAGAAATTAGCGTCCTTTCCTAACCGAACCACGATCATCATCATCATCATCATCATCATCATCCGGAGCAGATCCGAAGCCTGTACTTTCCATCATTCCCATGGTCATTGAAGCGCAGACGGCATAGGCAATAGCGAAAGATGCCCCTGTAGCGCCTAATAGTAAGAGACTCAAGGGATATAGATACACAGCAGAAAAGATGGTGAACATGATCCTGAAGGCAAACTGAATGAGAAAGTGGATATCTATGGCGACTACAGAATCCGTCTTTCCAAATGCTTCGCTCACACCCTAAGTGTCGCTTACTTGCTTTCCTTATTTTCAGAATGAAGAAAGGAATACTGGACATAATTTTGAGTCCATTCACCTCTCCTACGTTAATTCTCTGCTTCCTGAGGCTGATCGCGAGGGTCACGACTTTTTCATTTGTGTCAGCAAAATAACAAAATAAACATCCCTGTCCGCCAGGCCAGGCTTCTCCTGAATTCGCAGGAAAAAAAGAAAAACAATAACCGCAGTCGGCAGGATTCGAACCTGCGCGGGGAAGACCCCAATGGATTTCAAGTCCATCGCCTTAACCGCTCGGCCACGACTGCCGATGATCGCTGCCGCTATTGTACTGTGAGCATAGGCAATAGGTAGTGCTTTGTAACCTCTTCCTCTTTTTTTGTTTACCGGCATTCTAGGCGCGCGTGCCGCCCACATTTCGTTTATCTTTTTTTCGAGGTCTATTGCGCAGCATTGTGTGCTGTAGTGCCCATACGAAGTTGTGACATAGAAATACGTCATAAATTTAAGCAAGAGCTGTTACGGCCAACATGTGCGCTCTTCGACACTTGCAGAAAGCCTCGATACCATAAGGACGAAGACCGGGCCAACATGTCCATGATATAAAGATTATATATAGACGTAGCTTCTCCCCAGGATTTTTTTAATGGGAGGCACATAAAGACCAAGGAAAACAGGGGGTAAAAAGGAGAGGGTGAAGGGGGGAGGGGGGGTCGCGTTGTGAATGTTAAGAATCTCAAGTGTTCTCGCATAATAGGGAAGTTTCATCACAAAAATTCTCGAGGCGCATACGCTGTATCGCGGTGCCGCGACATCGCAAAATTACGGAAGCCCGTAATAAAATAAAAGAGCGATGACCATATTTCTTTCTGTTGTGCATTTCTAACGGTTACAATGTGCATCCGTCGCATGCAGTACAGCAGCGTCGACTCGCACGCAAAACGGACGCATTCATATTTGCACATGGAAAACGGAAACACAGCTGCTTATGAACGAGTGCTTGCAATAGAGGTGGCCACTCAGAAGGTAACCTGTCATGATCAACGATAATTGCGCGCTCTAAGTTGTCGTTAGTAGTTCGGCTGGCGCGCATTTCACTACTTCAATGGGGTCAGTGAAAGCGGTCGCGTATATATATATATATATATATATATATTATATATATATATATATATATATATATATATATATATATATATATATATATATATATATATATATATATATATATATATATATATATATATATATATATATATATATATATATATATATATATAATGAATAACTCATCCATGTAAGCAAACTCGCAGCAAAACGCGGCAAATTCGTTCGATATTAACATATGCATATGTCATATCAAACATACACATATCAAACATCTATCATATATATACATGCAATTTATTTCGATGGAAGCGAAATGTTGAGGCCCGTGTGCTATGCGATGTCAGTGCACGTTAAAGAACCCCAGGTGGTCGAAATTTCCGGAGACCTCCACTACGGCGTCTCTCATAATCAGAGCTGGTTTTGGGACGTTAAGCCCCACAAAAACAAATATATATATATATATATATATATATATATATATATATATATATATATATATATATATATATATATATATATATATATATATATATATATATATATATATATATACATGCAATTTGACAAGGAAAGTTTAATACAATGAAAAAATTACGGAAGCCCTTGGAACGCTGGCAAATCTTACGTTAACAGAAAAATCTGGCAACCACGACGCCGCCTTCCCCCCGATAGGCCGCTGACCAGCCCCATTATTTATTAATTAGTGTTTACTATGACGGACACAAAGACATTGCTTTGTAAGGGCGAGTATATAAGCTCTAATGATTCGGAATATTTAAAGAGTAGACCTGGCGTCTTGTCTTTCGCTGACCAATCTATACCTCACTGATATCAAACTTTCCATATGTATAATCACGATCATCCTGATATAACTGCGGTAGCAAAGTTTCAAATTTGTTGGCAGAGGCACCTTTAACCAATGGCTCATGACTGTGAAAAAGTTGTTCATAGTTTTCGAAAAACGCTTGAGTTATTAGAGTAGGCTCAGTGACAACAATTCCACTATGCTCTATACCTACGATTTGTTTAGACAGTCCATGTTGGCGCTCATCGGCTGTTCTTCCAGAAAACGGGTCTCGCGTACAAACAAGAGCACCTCTGTATTTTTCTCCGTGCGAGGCTTGTGATTGCGCCTTGGTGCTAAGAATGTCAATATATTTCCCCGGATGTAGACATTCAAGTTCGTGTAATTCACTCAGAAATAGATACAGTGCTTTGTAATTGTTCTTTCTTTCAAATGCCAATATTGATGACTCTTCGATAGCTATCATTTTAACTTCCTGTTTCAATTATACCTACGCAGCTAAAAGAGACAAGTCTTTCCGATGTGACAGAGCAATTATAAGTTCAGTAACACGCTTTAAGAAGCGCTCACGCGAAAGTAACCTGATCTACACCCCCGGACGATTAGACTCCTCAAATGGAGAGCTCTTTCGAGCGGTTAAACGAGATAGAATAAACTAAAAAAAAAAAGGATTACGTATCTTTCCCATTGCCAAGATCTGAGAATATCACAGAAGCGGGCGTGATATAAAAAAAACCGCAGTCGACAGGATTCGAACCTGTGCGGGGAGAACCCCAATGGATTTCTAGTCCATCGCCTTAACCGCTCGGCCACGACTGCCGATGATCGCTGCCTTTATTGTATTGTCACTAGGCAATACGGTGTGCACTGTAACATTTTCCTCGTCTTCTGTTGGCGAGCCTTCTAGGTGCACGTGCCTCCCACATTTCGGTTTTCGTACACTCTCAATCTGAATCCGCACAAGATTCACTTAGTAGCCGGAACATTCTTGCAAAAAAAAAAAAAAAAAGTTCCACTTATATATTTGGAACTACGTTCCACATACTTTAAAAAGTACATAGAACAGTGAAGCACTTATTTTTACCCATCAATTTTGCGGGTCGTAGTTCCACATAAGAGGGTTCCAAATAAAAGGGTTGTTTGAGTCACTGGAACGTTGATCCACATAAAATAATGATTTCTATATCCGGTGCGCCGTTACAGGTACTTTCAGACCTGCTTTTTACATAAAACAATGTTGTAATAGACAGGTAGGAAGCTGTCCTATGTGTTTCGATTTCTGCAATATTTTTGCTTTTCCCTGTCAGTACAAACTGAGGTCATATGCCAAGCTGGCTTGGCATGGGGCCTGTAGTCTCACCAATATTGGGCATGCAGTGTCGAACCAGTCGTCTAATTGCCATTTCTCTACAGACAGCAAGTCTAAGCATATTAACTCATGCAAGAAAGATGAAAAAAATGCAATGTTCCCAATGACAACAAAGAATGTTATAATTACGTTAACTAACATTAATAAAATTCATCATCATCATCATCATCATCATCATCAGCCAATTTTATGTCCACTGCAGGACGAAGGCCTCTCCCAATCCTCGCCATCCTTGCCTGTCCTGCGCGAGCTGATTCCATTTGATGCCTGCGAATTTCTTGGTTTCGTCCCCCCATCTTACTCTCTGCCGCCCACGGCTGCGCTTACCCTCTCTTGGTATCCATTCCGTCGTTCTAACTGTCCATCGGTTATCTAGCCTTCTCATCACGTGGCCTGCCCATGTCCATTTTTTCTTCTTAATATCGTTCATTATGTCGGCGACCCCTGTTTGTTCTCTGACCCACTCGGCTGTCTTCCTATCCCTTAGTGTAAGGCCTATCATTTTTCGTTCCATCGCCCGCTGCGCGGTTCTTAACTTCCTCTCTAGCTTCTTTGTAATTCTCCAGGTTTCTGATCCGTAAGTCAGTACTGGCAGGATGCAGTAGTTATATAGCTTCCGCTTGAGTGATAGTGGTAGGTTTCCGTTCATGAGTTGTGAATGTCTCCCATACGCGCGCCATCCCATGTTTATTCTACGGTGGATTTCTTTATATGGGTGGGTTCTCCAGTAAGTAGCTGTCCTAGGTACAGATATTCTTCTACGACTTCTAATGTATGGGTTCGACCTTAGAATAGACGTTTTTTCGCCGTGCCACTTAGCATTATCTTTGTTTTCTGCATGTTCATCCTTAATCCTACCTTAGCGCTTTCTCGGCTTAAGTCTTCAATCATCTTTTGCAATTCGTCGCCATCATTGCTAAAGAGTACTATGTCATCTGCAAATCGCAGGTTACTCAGATATTCGCCGTTAATCCTGAGCCCTGTCTCTTCCCAGTTTAACCTTTTGAAGATTTCTTCCAAACATGCAGTAAATAGCATGGGAGAAATTGTATCTCCCTGTCTGACACCTTTCTGTATTGGGATTTTTCTGCTTTTCTTATGGAGGAGCAGGGTGGCTGTAGAATCTTTATAGATGTTGGCTATTGTGTTTATATAGCTATCACATATTCCTTGACGACGTAGTGCCTCCAGAACTGCTGGTATCTCTACCGAGTCGAAAGCCTTTTCGTAATCTATGAAAGCCATATAGAGGGGTTTGTTGTATTCAGCGGATTTCTCGATTACTTGATTGACCGCATGGAGGTGGTCCATGGTAGAGTATCTTTTTCTGAACCCTGCTTGCTCTCTGGGTTGATTAAATTCAAGTGTGGCCCTTATTCTGTTTGAGATAACCTTTGTGAATATTTTGTAAAGTGCTGAGAGTAGACTGATCGGCCTGTAGTTCCTCAAGTCTTTAACATCTCCCTTCTTATGTAATAATAGAATATTTGCGTTTTTCCAGCTTTCGGGTACATTTGAAGTTTTGAGGCATTGAGTGTATAGTGTCGCGAGCTTTCCAGTTAGGAAGTCTCCGCCGTCTTTGATCAAGTCGCCGGTTATGCCGTCATCTCCAGCCGCTTTTCCGCGGGACATGCCCTGTATTGCTTTCCTAACTTCGTCCGCAGTGACGCATGGGATTTCGTAGTCCTGCTCGGCATTTAATACACTCATGGTGGTTATGGCCGCCTTAATAAATGCAGCCGGTGTTCAATTTGTTCTTAACTTGAGGAGCCTTATGTGCCAAACTCCAAGCTCGCGCAGCACGGAGAGAGGTCGAACCGCCGGTCCCTTCGACGGTCGCTCTGACATGTGTTCTAAGTTTCGCGAGCGCAGAAGAGTGTTTCTGGAGGCTATTATCTCGCGTTTTTCGCTCGGCGACTGCGGTTATTTTGTCAGTACGGAAAGCAACAGACCGCGCTGTATTGACTTTAGAAAAAAAGGAATCACTTTAGAAAAAAGGAATAGAAGAGAACCGCTCGTGAAAATTTAACGTCTCCCTGACAAGTGTTGCGAGAAGCAGAGGCGGCAAGTGTGGATTACGGCACTTCGCAAAATGAAGTGTTGCTTGCACACAGTCTTGTCATCTTGATGACATTTTTGTAATGAAAGCTATCATAAATCATTAGCAAGGAGAAACGCGATGGCCAACCTTATTTTAACCGAAACAGCGTTTGTAAAGGCAAAGTACATACAGTAAATATGCGCTTTACATTTCGAATAGTGTGCGATGGCTAGTTAGGTCACTAACCATTTTTAATATGAGAGCAACAGTACATGTGGGCTTCATACGCTCAATTTATAATAAATGTAATACCGGGAACACCGCCACTCTTGTACTTAACTGGCGCAGATAAATTTTTAGTCCTTGCTCAGTAAAAACTTAAATACGTGCATGTTCATAACGAACTCGTTTATGCCGGCTTTGCGAGCGTGTGTGCCGATAACGGTATGTAGCTGCCGCATTGGCTGGGTTGATCAAACAGGCAAGGTGGCGATAGAAGCAGCAAAGCTTTTGCGAGGTCTGGCACTGTTTTTATTACCAAAAATTATATTGCAATGAGAAGCACCGACGATCAAACTGGGCATTTAATGATGCTCATCAATCCCCGGGAGTCAAGGGCATGTTCATCAACTGGGCTTTTTAAACAAAGAAAGCGACACATGGTCAGAAATAAATGTTTGCACTGCGAGAAACATGCGTGGTCGCAGTGGCCATCAGATATTCTCCTGGCCGCATTGTGATGCTGACAATGTCAGCTTAAAAAGCATGAAATCAGCATGCATGTAACGATAAGCTGCCGCTATCTTCCGAGACAAAACTTGTACGTCAGCACTGCACATCGTAATGCAGCCAGCGACTGAACAGGGAAGACGTAAACATTAACCGCTGATATTAAGCACGTAATGAATTGAATGTCTGTGGGGGCCTTGAAGCCATGGGGTTTCGAGAGAAACGAACACGGAAATGCATAGTTTCTCGGGCTGACCACTTCGAGCAGACGCACCTTCCGTAAAATGTAAGATGCGTTTTACGGGTCGTATAATTACAGAAGCTACACACTCGGCTGCAGTGTGACGTCTAGGATAATGTCGACGTTCACTTTTGACATGCAACTGGCAGCCACGAACACGGCATCGTCTTCAACGACCGACTAGGTCTGTAATCGTGGTCTTTAAAGCGTAGTGGTGTATGTTGAGATTGGCAGCGCGAAGGTGTTTTTCAATGTCTCAAACTTTCCTGAATATATTCCATGTAGCCGACACACGACGCAGCACGTGCATCCGCTGAGCGCGTACTACTACTTGGCGCATGGAGTGCTGTAAGAACGAGCTAGCAAGCGCATGAAGCAGACGCACTCACTGGAGGCCAGGGGGAGAGCAGAGAAGCCTGAGCAACCGAAAATAGTACCAGCTGCCGAAATGCCGCTTTTCGAAGGCGCACCGCAGCGCCCTCTGTCCCACCTTGGAAGCATATGCATCATGCAAGGCGCGTATTCTCAGACGCGTCTTCCGCTAAGAATAATCCCGCTGATTAGGTTAAAGGAATGCTGGAGCCAATCTAAACGATATACATACATCATTAGTAAACCAAGCCGACCAATGGCAGAAAAGGCTTACAAAAAAGAAGTTTTGTGAATTCGGAGCCTTTCGTAAGTGTTATGAAAATGTTCAGATCTTGAGAGTGTTCAATCCATGGTCAGTTAAAACTATACCAGTGCGCGTCAATTGGCAGTGGCGTGACGCTTGCCGATTGAGTATGCATAAAGCGAGGTAGAATTTACGTCAGTTGTGTGCCAATTGAATGTTGTTTAGTATACTCCCGAGAAGCGGACGCTTAGTTGACTATTAATAGGCTCAATAGAAACTTTCTATGCAGTCAACTTAAACTCAACGTTTATAGATAACGCCAAGTTTATCTTGAGGCATCACGAAATAAGAATGCCGAAGAGCCCATCTGGAAGACGTGTGCAAACGCTACATATATGAAGTCAACAAAGAACACACACCACGCATTTGACCATGTCGAACTTCACGAGCACTAACCACGAAATTTAAGAGCAGCACTGCGATTCAAACAGCGGGTCGTTTGCGCGTGGTTTCAACGGCATCAGCTTTGATTTTCACCTAGCATCCTCCAGCAAGAGTCACACTATGATGGGAAACAGCAGCGAACCTCACCTTATCTCCCTGACCATCAATGATATCTTTGACATCATCCAAGATATGCCAGGGTGGGAACACCTGCAACAGCTCCATGGTGGTAATAATAAGGCTTTCCGTGGAGGCGGCCCGTCATCGTGGTGTGGCCCTCCCAGACGGGTGCCACGCGTCTGACATGTCCCCATGTATCATAGGTCTCGTGTGCGGCCGCTCCTGATAGTAACGGTGGAGCTCCGAATCGAAGTAACCCGTCGATGCGTGGTAGCCTTTCCGGATGGCCACGACACCGATCACACGCCTCCTCCACATTGGGTCACTTCTGCATCCGCTCCTGGTGGTACAGATAAGTTCTTGGTAGAGGCGGCCGTCGACACACGGTGCGCCCCTCCGAACGACCACCACATCGGTGACACATGTGCCACCACCTCCTCGACATCGGGTCTGTGCGCGGCCGCTCCGTCGTGGTAAATGTGCAGCTCTGTGTTGAAGCAGCGCGTCCACGTTCGATAGCCCTCCGGGCGGCCACCACGCCATGTATGCGCGGTTCCTCAAAATTGGGTACCGCGTGCGTCAGCTGCTCTTCCCAAAGGTCCACATTCGATTAGAACGGGTCTGTCTACGTGTGATAGCCCCTCCATACGGCCACCACACAGAAAGCACGTTCCTACACCTCCTCTCTAGCGGTCACGGCTGTTCAATGTGGGTGTCACCGATCCCGAGCTGTGAGGTACGGGACGCAATAGCCGGAGAAGATCCCAAGGACTAACGTATTAATCACCCGGAAATAATCCAACGAAAACTTGGACAATTAGGTTTTGGTCCCCTTCGGCACACTAGCAGAACGCCAGCAGTGGTTCAAAGACCGAAACAGAGCCGTCACTGGGCTTTCATATATAAAATCAAAATGACCAGCAGGGCATGTGAGCTCCTTGTTGTCTAAACGCGTAATTATAGTACACGACTCTCGAGGAGCAGCGTGAATACGAGGAGCCAACCTGGCTCGCCAGTATGCAGCACTACCATTCTTAAACAGCAGTAGAACACTCGATACGCCCTCAACAATTGTAGCGCAGGTTTTCAGTAGCTTTTCCGGACATCCAATATCGCGGGGCTAGTATGACAGGCCATTCTATTCTTATTCCTTTTAGCGGTGTCTGTTAGAGTGTCTTGTATGTTGCAGTATTCTCCGTGCTCAGTATTACACTGAGCAAGGCAACCAACACTTAGCCCGTGCATATAAGGAAAGTGATGCCTACCTGACAGTAATAGTATCACTCATGTCGAAACGATTGTTTGGTCAAATATCTATTTCAGTAGAATAGTTATCGATTTCTGAAGTTACTTTCGTGCTAACGGGTGCTCGAGCTTCGCCGATTTCATATTCATTCGTGCCTCATGCTACCGAGATAACTCGCGCTTGTGTTTTTATAAACTGGCCGAAGTGGCTGCAAAAGTAGTGACTGTTGCAGCACGCAGCTTATCAAAAGATATAACAGATGCACTTTCCTCAGGCTGCACGTCAATGATATATCAAGACAATGTGCAAATTCTCCCGGTAACTGTGAAAATTCGAAATATGAAGGAAACAGTGACAATTGCTTGCACACCATCTCGATAGTGCCTTTTGAAACAGGAAGTGAAATCGAAAAAAAAAAACTTACATAAACGGGAATATTTCAATAGTCAGAAACGCTCGTTCTAGAAATTTGTGCTGTAACTGTCGCTGCAAACACATTGTGTTTCAAGTGAAACGTATCACGATCTTTTCTTTTACAAACGGCAGTTCTTTTGTCGGAACGTTCCTTGATTCAGCGCTGAATGGATTCGCGCATTTGCACACTGTTACGGCATTGTCAAAGTTTCTATTTCGTGACAAAACACTCGTTAGTCCCTTCCGCGTTTCCAGAGAATGCGCGCGCGTAATGCGCTAGGTGCAACAAGCTTTGTTATGGTAATCGCGTTGAAGCGCATGCCGGCTCTGCATCTTTATTTTGCCCGAACAGGCCATAGAGCCCAGAGCAACACGTCTTTCATAATGAAGCGAGCTGCGAAATACACAGACTGGCGGATCCTGCCACCTGCCTCACAAGGCCGCGTAATTGCTTCGAGATTCAGTGTCGCGACAAAGTTCGCGGCGAAGTGACATTCATTGCACTTCCATTATGACGTGCAGTGTAAACAAAGTTTTGCATACAGCCGGAGAGCTGATATTATATTGAATGGCAAACGTCGATGTGTCCAACGACAAGCAAGTGCCAACATGGACAGCCTGCCCTTTGTGCCACGATGATAAGGTGTCAAAAGGAAATCGATAGTACTGACTCACCTTAGTAACTGGAAACCGCCATTGCGACATTGCACCGGTCGATCTAGCGCACCCTTTCGTCCTTCACTTGGGAGCAGATAGCGATCGCGCCAGGGCCGGTTCTGCGAATTTCACCTGTGGCTCCCTCTTCCGTTGACGAACGATTGTTATGCTTATCGACGAACGACAAAGTCGGCCGTATACCGATGTCTGCCCAAAAACTCATTTGCAGCCCCTTAAATATGGTGACCCGTTCTTTTTGTCGTTTTAGTATACATGTCACAGGGTTTCGCATCATAATGCCGATTTCTCAAAACTTAAGTGCAAACAGACACGGCGCCTGCTGAGCACAATGAAATTCAGCGACGTTCAGAACGCTTTGAAAGAATGAAGGGCTAACTTTATTAGGGCAAAAACGTGCGCGCTGCCCGTCTTACGTATTATCGAGAGCTCAAAACAAATTGAAAAGGATTAAAGAAGAGCGTAGCTGGAATCAACAAACGTAGGCACTAGGCTTCGAAGACTGATCATTTGAGGGGTGAGGCATCGAAAACGAGTTTGAAAATTTGTCTGTACAGCAGTGGTAATAAAACCTGTGGTTGTAAAATTTGCGAGGAATGCAAAAGATAGGCATTAGAGCTCAAAATTATTATTTAGTTTGAATGAGTATATTTTAAAATTTTATATGTATGCGTCTTATTTTGAGGTCTACTGTCTGCAGAGTATTGCCATTTTGTAGTAAAGGGTAGAACCCTAAGCTTAATGGAAGTGGAGCTAAAATGATGCACGTACAGCAAAAACTACATTTGTTATGTCTTTTACGTTTGTTGATGCACGAAAATTGACACTTAATAATGGTTTTTTATACTAAAAAATACAAACACACCTAGGGCAGTTTATTTCGAGTTATGCAAATGCCACTAATTAAAACACATAAGAATTTTCTTTGCTTGTGCCTCACAGTTCCATAGAATAGATACAGAAACCTCCAAAAATGTTGTTTAAAGAAAAATGCGCATAACCACGTCGACGTTCACCCACTTTTCCTTTCAACATGTCGAAGAAAAAGGACAAAAAGATATTTTTGAAACCGCGAATACCAAATTGTGTCGTATATATTCTGAAAGATAAAGAAATTGTCTATGAGATACTTGCACAATCTCAAAATCAAATTTCTTGACCAAACGAAGTCTACCCCTCACTTAATATTGGGCACAGGTGCGCACAGATTATTCTTTTTAGCATGCTCGAAGTTATTCGGGACATTTGTATGCGCTGAAATCTACAGGCAGTGAGGTCATTGGAAGTGTAAGGAAATTAAATGTCTCTTGTTAGACCGCGCATCATTTCTGCCTTGCTCGGTGAGCTATATTTATAAATTAGGCTTGAAGCGTAAGGATTCTATCGTAGAGATTTCTGTGTGATTCTCGGTACGCTTGCAGCGGGGTTTTGTTGTGCTGTGGATAGTTGAAGAAACCAATTACTCATTGTGAAATTACCGCCCAAACTATAGGTTATCGATTCAGCTGCCTTTTATTGCGTCTTCTCCGTGGTCTCTACAGTGAAGGCACCCAAGTTCTAGTTTTTCTTGATGTGGAGCTAGCCGCACGTCTTTGAGCGTTACAGGGACAACTGCTGATTAATCAACGCGCTGTGTGCACATGTTTGTATTCGTATAATGTGAGGATATATTAGCTCGCAAATAAGGCGCCGGCTGCTTCTTGAACCGAATTAAAGAAAAGGAAAATCATAGTAAGGAGAAAAAATCTTTTTGATAGGGTCGGGATTCAGAACGAGAACTTGGCCTAACCTCTGTTATTTTGTTGGGCTTACAGTCTTCGTTTCAAGAACTCCGAGGCCAAGTGACACGCTTTGTCACCTTACTAGGTGGCATCGCTGAATATGCAGCGCATTTTTTTTAAAGGATGCCCGAATTTCTCATGTTTTCTAAAAGGAGGCAACCGCGTGGTGAAACCGCCTCCATATCGCACAACGCTACCCGCCTGCAACCAGCAGCGCTCCTCTGCTTGTCCTCTTGCCCGCGTTCTCACAACCACAGAAAAGTTACGGAAAAGTTAGAAGTTTAAATCGGCTTGCACTAAGCCGGAACGCTTAGTTTTCCACCGAGAATTTGCAAGATATGACACAGATTGCTGCCCATGGAAATCGTGCGGCTACTCAGAGGTCGAGCAGTGCCCATGTATGTAAGCGTTCAATATCTGCGCTTTTCCATACCAGAGATCCTCAAGTATCCGGAACAGTCAGATTCTCGGCAAATGGTGAAGAAGTTCAGTTTAGGAAGTTTCACTCGACCACGTCGACTGCTGCGGAGCTTGCGACACTCCGCAGTTCACTTCGCAGAATCCCGCGACAGCCACCGCTGAAATGGGGCGTATTTACTGATTCTAAGTCAGCCCTGCAGTGTCTGTTAGTCGCGCTACGTAGTGGGGTACAAGACCAGCTAGTTCTGGAAATCAGATAAATCGATCAACATTTAACTGAAGAAGGGCATGATATAAAATGTCAGTGGGTTCCAGGCCACTGTGGCATCGTGGGCAATGAATATGCCGATGCTGCTGCTAAGAATACACATGAAAATAGCGAGCAGGAAGCCATCCCGCTTTCAAGAACTGACGCAGCGACTGAGATCTGCTGGCTTTTTTGCTGTCGCCGAATCGACGTGGGACACGCTGGTTTTAAACACACCCGCCTTCACTGCCTAGATCCGTCAAACCGACTTCACATCCATGCACGATTTCTCCTATCAGAGACGGCCGTTCTCTGCCGCTTCTGTCTTGGCGTATGTTTCACACAAAGCCTTGCTTGCCGCATTGGAATGGCTGACTGTGATGTGACCATTGCGCTAGAGAGGAATTCAACACAACACATCCTCAGTGACTGTTCTCGGTGCTGTTCCCAGAGACAGCACCTCGCAACAGAACTATCGCGCCTCGAGGGCCGCCCGCTGTTCGTACAAAAAGTATTGGAATGGCGCAGCAACCGACTTTTCAAGTCGGAAGGCCATGAAGACACTGCTGAAGTTCCTTTGAGAAACGGGCCTCGCAGCCCCCGCTGTACGACTATAGCTCTGTCATGTTCATGCGTGTGTGTTTACCTTTCTCTCTCTTTCTCTCTAGATCTCATCTTTTCGTTCTAAGCTTTCTATATCCTCTTACCCCTCCCCCAGTACAGGGTAGCAAACTGAAAGTTGTATTCTAGTTAACCTCTCTGCTTTTCGCACTCCCCTCTCTCTCAACCTTCATCGTGCAAAAGTCGGTCTAGGCCCTATTACATCTTCTTAGGTACCAGTCGTCGATTGGAGAGAATACAACAATACTCTCGCTCGTGATTTTTCATGTATTTTTGTACTTGGTTTTCTTTCAGCCTTTCTTTCGCCCTTTCTCTTTCGCCTGTTGCAGGGTATCCAATCAAATGTATTCGTTCCAGTTCCAGTTAAACCCTCTACTTTCTTTCCCTCCTTTGATTAGTCTTTTCTTTAACAGCGAAGCTGTTCTAGCTAAAGTCCCTAGATTTTTCGCTTTTAGGTGGAAAAAATACTAGGGACTTCTAGCTCGAGCGAAATTTTTGTCGTGAACTGCAAAACCGGCATGTCTCCTATGCGCCGCAGGTGTACTAAAATAAAGCATCAGTGCCCTATCTGGTTAAACTGCAACAATTCTTCCCACCCAGTTAACCTCTCGCGCACCCAGATCATGGAATACCTTAGCTGCAACGTGCTCTGGGTTTGAGCGGGAATCGAGCCCAGGCCGTCAGCGTGGAAGACGGGTGTTATATCAAGGAGCCACTTAGCAGCTGACGCTGCTTCGGTGAATAGCAAAGCATATGCATGTACACTATGTTACAACAAGGGGGTGGGAAAGAAACTTGAGGCTGAGGAGGAGGGAAAGAAGGAGAGCAGAGAGTAAAGCATATAGCTTAGCCTTGCACAGTATAGTATAGCAAGGGGGTGGGAAAGGAAATTGAAGGTGGGGAGGAGAGATGTAACGTTGGGGAAGAGGGAAATGAGGAAAGGAGAAGGTAAACCAGAGGCATACCCATGTACAGTACGGTATAGACCTATTCCATGTTGGTAAACAGTGGTAGGCACCGGCGATATAACCAGGGCTTGTGTCGACGTCGCGGCGCGGAGGCCCCGCCCACCGCTTACCGCGGCCCTGCACGGTCGCGCCACCGCCGCCGGCGAAGCGTGTGCGCAAGCTGCCTCCGAGCACGGGACGTCGGAGCGCCGACGGCGTGTTTACAACAGTTTGCGAGGGGCAGCCGCGTGAGATGAAGTTGCGTTAGCTCTGCAGGAAGCATTCAATGAATGCGGAAAAGAATGCGTCGACGCCCAGCTATGTCAAGATGTGAGAAACTGATTGAAAGGATAAGCACCTTGCCACATGATGCGAATGATCACGATCATGTCGGCATCGCTTCATGCGTATGATTTAATTCGGTAACTAGCGCAAGGATGAACCACTTGCAACAGCGAGACTTGTTTAAATGCGACTTGAAGATGCCTCAGCTAAAACACCGTTTCGGACCTACAGCCTCTAACCCCTACAGGAAATCCTTGCGCAAAAACAAATGTATCGGAATAGGTACTAGCGTATGCGATATTGGTGACGCTATAACCTATGTAAACACGGCTGTGATAACGCACACACACACAAAAAAGCAATAACGTGCCAAGGACAAGGCTCTCAAATAACCGCCAGCAAGGCGCATAATCGCGGCTTGTGGCTCAGCCTATACGCTCAGTTCCGATCGTGAAGGCGTGAAGTCCTGTAACGACGCGGCAAATTTCAAGCGTGTAGTTCATTCGAGCAGCCTGATAATCGAA
Source organism: Hyalomma asiaticum (assembly GCA_013339685.2). Taxonomy (NCBI): domain Eukaryota; kingdom Metazoa; phylum Arthropoda; class Arachnida; order Ixodida; family Ixodidae; genus Hyalomma; species Hyalomma asiaticum. The sequence goes on from CM023481.1 coordinate 305,889,175, forward strand.
AAAAAAATATTTAAAGCGCATCATAACCACTACAGCATTGCCAAAGACACTTCTCGCGTGTATGCTATCGCAGCCGCAAGCAATTTGCAAAAGCGTCGCTGTAATCGGCCTTTCGCTCACGGCTACGTGAATTACGCTCTTATATATTTGTTTCATTTGAGTGAATGAAATTCGTATGACGTGTGTGTAGCTTCCCCACTTCAAGAATACACGGCGACCGCGATTACTTCTACACATCGAGCTAAGCTAACGTCGTGCGCGCTTTGCGGTAAGCGTCGTCGCTCTGTAAGCGTCGTCGCTCTGGTGTCGAGCATTGCACTTGACAAACTTGTGAGAATGCTATTTCTCTCAAATGAAACCAGCCGCACTAACGCTAAATAATTACACATATGCTTAGTCGTGACGAAATGTTTGGCGCATAACCGATGCGCCAAACAGCCGGCATTACAGGTTCGTCCCTTTCTTTACGACAGACATAAGCAGGAAACCGATAAAAACCTATCGCACATATATTGTGCGTTGCTGAGCTACCAACCCACGGCGCAGGTCATCGGTGAACACTTTTTTCTTCATTTCACGGCGGTGAGAAGCGCCCGCACCAGCGAAAACGCAGCGGCTGCTACGGTAGGCGCGCCGGCGGATGCCTACCATGCGAAACCAAAACTCCCGACGACAGCGCCACCGCATCTTCGTGACGTAGGCCCGGTGGAATAGGTCTATAGCAAGGAGGTGCGGAAGGTAAGTGAGTGTGTACAGGAGGCAAAGGAGGAGGGTAAGGCCACCAGCGCCGCAGTATAGTATAACAAGTGGGTGGGAAAGGGAGGTGAGGGTGAAGTGGACTAGAGTTCATGAAGAGGATGGTCACGACTATGCCGGTGATGCAGAGCTCCCATTGAACTACAGGCGTCACTCGGTCCATCGCATTCAAGTTCCAGTTTGCTTTATTAAATGAAAGTGAAACAGAAAGAGGCCTGTACGCTTACATTTAGGTGCGCGTTCAACAATGAAAGGTCGTCGAAATTATCCCTGAGATGATAGCGCTTCTCAGAGAAAATGAGTTGGTGCCGTTGAACGCCACTATTTCGGTGTATCCTTTGTCTTTCTAAAAGCGGGGCTCTTTAATTTAATTTTGATTCTTCACCAAGGCTGGTTCACGAGTATTCACTATGGCTTCAGTTTATAAGGTAATACTGGGCGCTCTTCTATGCTGCATAAGTGCGCAGTCATCTGTGAACGTTGTGACTGACTTAATGTATTCAGAGCGGCATTTAAGGGCTGAATTTTCATGATCTATACAGATAGCCTGTATTTGTGCGGATACACTGTCAATATAAAGCACGGCTTCCACTTCATAAATCCTATTACAGCCAGACAGATGTCTGTCGCAATGTTTATATTAGTCTAACCTATGAGACTGTGCCCCTCGTGCACGATTTACTATTTTAAGAGTGTGAATGGTATTTCAGTCAGTGTTGCTGCTGATGGCCAAATCTATATAAAAGGAAAGTATACGTATATGCCAAAATTGAATTAAACTGTGTCAAAAGTATCGATGGCGGCATCGAGCCCTTAAAGGAACACTATAAAATGTAAATCAGTTTACACTGAAGAGGTAATCTCTCGAATTACATTTTCATTCATTTCGCGCCTAAGGCTTATTCTATTACTGCGGCAAATGAAGGCCGAACTTTGCTTTATTGAATTTCCCGCAGGAACCTCGACGCCGCTACATCACTTTGATGACATATGTTATTTCTTTTATGTTGTCCTGGTTTATCTTTTTTTTTTGAAATTCGGGCCAATTGAACGCTGTACTACATTATGGCATTGGTTCCTTTAGAATGCAATTTTGCCTCTTTTTTTTTTTTGCTTTACTGAAAAAGCATTCACTGCACCGCGACATATACGCTACAGAACTACAAGGAGCGGTGTGCTGCCGTAAGAATTGTGGTGTGGCATTGCCACCACCGTTACTACTGTCTTTTTATTATTACATTTTCGCTCACTGAATGAGCCGCAAATGGCCGTAATAAGTAAGGACTTTTTGAGTGGAAGAATTACCACACGATTAATGAGGCACGCATTACAGTGCAGACAATTCCTAATTAATTTTTGACCCCTTCGGGGAGGTTATTTAATCCACGCCCAATTGCAAGAGCGTCTTTTGCACTTCGCCTCCACGGAAATGCGGCCGCTGCGACCGGGACCGAACACTGGAGCACATGCAGCTCAATACAATGATCAATTGCTGCCACGGCGGGTTCTCTTTGTATAGTGGCTGTTGTTTCGCAGTTGCAAAGCATAATTTGTTGATGCAACTTAAGTTAGTGTACTGTTATACTGTGTTTCTTCAATTGCTGATACTTTCTTTTTAGACGATGTATAAGTTATACAAAACAACGTTCTTGGCACGTAGCAGGGAGCACATCGGAGTTGGCCGAAATGTTAACAGGAATTCGTCATCGCCGTGACGTTGGAACACTGAGATCAACTTAATGGCAATTTGTGGTGATGACATCATAATGGAAATCATAATCCTGCTTATGAAGAGGTGAACAAGAGTAATGCGTGCACTTCCTGTCGTGTCACTATTCGGAAACTGCAGAGGTCACAGGAACTGAGCGGACCAAACTATTATGACGCTATCACGCATTCATCCCTCCTAAAATGAACACTACCTGTACGGAAACAAGTTCTCTATAGTTAATCAATTCGGAGTTTGCTTTTTCTGAAGCTTAAAGGGTTCATACCGCCGGCTAAAAAAAAAGGAAAAAAGAAAAAGAAAAGAAATGCGCCGAAGATTAATGTAAATATTCATTTATGAATGAAATGTACTTTATGTAATGCGGCTTTTGAAAGAAAGCCACTTATTGAAGTTAGCGCTGCGATGTGTAATTCTTGTAATTTGGTCCTCCTTCTTTCTTTTTCTTTCTTTCCTTCTTTCTTACATCAACATGTCCAACTAGCTTAACCAAAATCGACTGCGTTTATAGTTCATGACATGTGTCCGCTTTTATAAGCGATAGTGGCGAAAATGTCAGAGGTCCGTGTATTGTGCGTTGTCAGTGCACGTTAAAGGCCAACTCCGGCGATTTTTTCATGTCAACGGATGCTGATGAAATTCACTGGGTACGTTACTCTGCGCACTTTCATCATGCCCTGAGAAAATGAGGCTCGACAGTTGCACATATTCCTTACAAATGAATTTAATTAATTGACTCGAACGCCCTACCTTACTACCCCATCAGTTACAGGCCACAAGCATGCCGGGATTGTGCAGACGCCCGCCCTACAGCGACGAGAACGCGGACAAGTGCACGATCATGAGCCAGAGCGTGGCCAGCGCCTCCTCTACTTTTTTTTTTTTTTTGAAAAGAATAGAGGAGGCGCTGGCTTGGCGTTACAAGTTGCTGCCGTGTGGATGGTAAAGTGATGTCGGGTGGCAAGTGGTGTTGCGTTGTTGGCTGCAGAAACCACTCTCACAACGCGCAGCAACTAAGGAAAGTTAGTTATCACAACTTTCCTCGCGACGATGCACTTCGCGAGCTGTGGATCAGTGCTATCCGGCGCGACAATTGGACGCGCTGAGCGTCTGCTCTTCAGCGCTTTCGAGCTTCGCGCTGTCGCAACCGGCATGCCTTGCGCACCCTCCCACTGACTAGACACTTGTGACGTCACTCGAAGGTGCACACTCTGCTGCCCGGAGGGGTTTCGTTTTCATGTTTTCCTGCTTATTTAAAATTATTTTCCAATTCTAGGGGCAATTATGCTGTCATACGGGTGAGAGGGGGGTCTCTAGAAGCTAAAAATGCCACTACTTTGACATGGTCAGAAAATCGCCGGAGTTGGCCTTTAAAGAACCCCAGATGGTCAGAATTTCCGGAGCCCTCCCCCTACGGCCTTTCTCTCCTGTATATCTATTTCAGCCCCTTTCCCCTACTTTCACGGACGCTTAGCCATGCTGTCTACATGGGCCGCAAAAATTAGCATCCTTTCCTTAACGTATACCCACAATCATCATCGGCGAACAGCATGTTATGCACAGCTCTAAACACCGACGACAACATTAGCGGGCGCGAATAGCGCGAAATGGATTTCGCCATTATTTAGAACTCTTCATAATTGCTAATAATCATCATTGTTGCCCGAGGCTTCCTATAATTTTTCTTTTTCATACCGAAGACACAAAAACATGCGCGAATTGTGCATAGTTACTGCTTCAGAAAAGTGATGCACAAAACTGTTGTATTGCCACGCCAACTATAGGGTTAGGAGACTGAAATATCCTTCTTGGAGCTTTTTTTTTATTCCCATTTAATTAGCGTGAGAGCTTGAATCGAGTTGAATCGTTTCCAACTAGGCCAGCTAGCTGTGTTGCTTGAATGTATTCGTAGTGCATATGCACCATACGCTGCTGTACTCACTATTCATTCTTTCTTTTTTGCAAGATACGAAGTCATACTGTGAGCAGCTGTGTCAGGGAATAACTCCTGTGATGTTCACAATGTCACGTTGGTTTGAGAAGGAAGAAAACTTCCGTTAATTAGTTGTCGCCTGCCTAGGCGACAATAAATTAATTTCCGGAGAAATGTCAGACTATATTGCATGTCTCAGATTGTGCTAATGACGTTAGGTTTCATTGAAGTCTGGCTTTGTTAACTTTCTTTTCCTTTTTTCTTTCTTTCTGGCGGAATCTATAAGTGAACAGCCCCAACTTAAAGATCCCCACGGAAATGGGGATATTGCATATTCCAATAATTCCATACATTTCCATTTGAATCTTACGGAAACATGGAATTATTCGAACGGCCATACCGAATGCTTCAGTAGGAATGCATGTATAAATTCTCAAGGTTTTCGCAAACATTTCGTTCACTTTTTGAGAGACTGGTCTCGCCAACAATGAGCAGACATGCATTGGAACAACGTATTCAGACCTGCTGAAGTTCTTGCGGAGGCGAAGAGTACAACGACTTACAGAAGTGAGACTTGTTTGTGTTACAAACACAACCTTATTTACACTGCCTGTGGTGTCGCATGCCAGGAAAAAGGCCTTGTGAAGCGGACCAATTATATGATCACCTTGGCAGTAATGCTGGATACTGTGTAAGCGTGGATCCTCTTTCGTGCGTTATAGGCTGATATATTTATGGTGACTATGTCTTTGGAGGTTTGCTTTGTGCTAAGCGTTTCAAGCGACGGGGTAGAATTTCAAGCGTCGAGATCACATTCGTACACGTTACTGAAAAGAAAAAATTTAAACGATTGCAATTGCAATATAGACACAAAAATTGTAACCGAAAAACGACTGTGCAATTGATTACTTCCTATACGTTACTTTTCATCGAGCTTTTTTCGTTTTTTTTAATTAGGGCCCCACACTCATACACACATAGCATGGGATATATAGCCGCAGCACCGGTAAATAGAGATGTAAAAATTGGTACCTTCAAGTACTCACCCTCAAGTTGCCGTCAAATTTGTTTTAGTGGTGCGCGTTATACCGTGTCAAATCTGAAAACGCTGCTTGAAACTTGACAGAAAAATTGGAGCATATGTACGACCGGGTATACCGATTTCGCTGATTCGATTTTACCAGAGGCCTGGCTGTTTATGCCATGCTGTATATTAAATGAGCGTTCGGCATTTATACACCTTACGTTTCTTAGTGACACGAGCACCAGGTGATAGTTTCCTGCGCGGCACCTTTGGTTCAGCAATTGTTAGAATTGAGTCTGGAAAAAAAAAATACTTATCAAAAGTAAATAATTGCACTTTAGTTTCGTGAATAATTATGACATCATATCATAATTTTTGTATACTAAAGAGGTATTTCTCCGTTAAGAAATAATAAAAATTAATTTATTTAATAGATAGATAGATAGATAGATAGATAGATAGATAGATAGATAGATAGATAGATAGATAGATAGATAGATAGATAGATAGCAATGACGTGTAGCTCATACTCGTATTGTATATGTGGGTACTGTACATACACATAAACTGACCCCACCGAGGTGCGAGTACCCTCAACAGACACCCAAGTCAAGGAATAGGCTCGCCTTTGTCCTCTACACGCCTTGTTCAGTTTCGGCAGCAGTTGTATCTCGAAGTTTACGACGGTCAACCTCCTAAATGTGTTCTCGTGAAGAAGTTCGCTGCAGCGATGAAGGTCTTCTCCACGGACGCAACAGTGGGAAGCGCGGCATTGTAATTGCGCAAACATTCTGCACACCTGTTCGTGACTGCGCAGCGCTTTGATGCATGCTTCCGAGCCAATTGTAATTTATAATTTCGTCAACGATGACAGGAAAAATGAAATTGAAATACTAGGATATTTGTTCCTTTAAGAATGTAATTGGGGCGTTACAGAATTACAGCAAAATGTAATCGAATACAAGTAACTCATTACTTGTAAGGGGTTACGTACAAGTCTCGACCAAAGACAGGCGATACCTATCCTCATTCGCCAGAGAATTGTTCGCGCGTCGGACACGTGGGGGTCCTTTTTTCTCGTAGATGAGTGATGCGTCTATGATGTCAACTCGTGAGAAACTTCGCTCGAATACAATCGGTGGGATTTGACAACTCTATCGAACGAAAAAAAAGAGCCCCACGACTCCTTGATAAAAATTTGAAATGCAGTCTAGCTAACGAACTTCAAGCACGTACTAACGTAACTGCTTTACCCGAAATAACTCCCTCATCAAGGCTGAAGATTTTATATTGTTTAATTAAAAGACACTGTAACGTTGACATTTGCGAATCTATTTTATTTTCTTTGGTTGTTCAACACGTCAAAGCCACCACCTAACAAAAACGCCTTTTCGCTCGTGTAGCGACTGCTTAGAAATTCCCTTCTTTTTTTTAACGAAGAGTCTCGGACAGTAATAACTAAAGCAACATATTGATTGTATGGTTTTTTTTTTTAATTTTAACCTTTTTTCGAAACTGATATACTTTGCTGAATTTTTGAGCGCTATAGCTGTTTGTATACGTAGTACTGTTTCCATAACGATGTGCCTGTTTCATGCATACTGCGTGACCTCCGCGTGATCTTTCGTGCAACTTGGTTGTATTTTCTTTGCTTTGCATCCCACCCGCCGCGGTGGTCTAGTGGTTGTGGCACTTGGCTGCAGATCCGAAGGTCGAGGGATCGAATCCCGGCTGCGACGGCTGCATTTCGATGGAGGCGAAATGTTGAGGCCCGTGTGCTGTGCGACGTCAGTGCACGTTAAAGAACCCCAGGTGGTCGAAATTTCCGGAGACCTCCACTACGGGGTCTCTCATAATCAGACGTCATTTCGGGACGTTAAACCCCACACATCAATCAACAATCTCACCCTCATAGCACCCTTTTATAAACGGGATTGCAGAACAAATAAACAACGCTTCACCTTTTTTCTTCTAGATTTGATTGATATCTGAGGTTTTATGTCCCAAACCAACAATTTCGTTATGAGAGACACGATAGTGGAAGGCTCTGGGAATTTCGACCACCTGGGGTTATTTAACGCGCACTGACATCACACATTACACAAGCCGCCATTTGGGTCTATCGAAATGCATTCGCCACGGCCGGGTTTCAATCCCGCGACTTTCGAATCAGCAGCCGAGTGCCATATAGCCACCAGATCACGGCGGTAGGCCTTTTCGTCTAGTTTTGGCGGTCTTCTTTTCTTCAAACTATATAAATACGCTGGAGAAAAGCTAGTCGACGCTAAACGGCGCAGACAACAAAGGACGTTATTTATTTATTTTATTTTCACATACTGCAGCCCAGTTAGAGGGCTATCGCAGGAGTGGGTACAGAGCAGTTAAATAATAATAAAAAAGAGAAAGGACTGAATGCAGGTGAGATATACACGAACGATGACAGGTCAGAGAAATAATAAAATACCATAAACAAAATTGTATAAACATAGTAAAGCAAGAAGCGAGGATTAGGGTACAACGTTTTTTAGTGCCTTCAAAAACTCATCTTTCCGTAACGAACGAATGTGACTTTGTATGGCATTCCACATTTCAGTACATCGGGGGAAAAAAGTGTACTTGAAGAAGTCTGTGCGATGATGAAACACAGCTACGTTGAGTGCATGGCTGTTTCTGGTGGATGTTGTTTTGGCAGGTGTTAAGTAGTTGTTGTGCGATGAATACTGCGGCGAATTGAAAAAACAGTGGAAAAGTTTTAGAGACTCGATGTCGAGTCTTTTAGAAAGTGAAGTTAAACCAAGGTGCGTTAGATGGGATGATGGCGAAAAATTACAATCATAGCATCTGTAAATGAAGCGAATGGGTTTTTTCTGGATGTATTCAATGCGTTCTATGTCATCAATTTTATGCGGGTACCATACAGTGACGCCTTACTCAAGGATTGGTGTTAAGAGAGTTTTACATGTTAGCAGTTTTGTTTCCTTTGGGGCTAAACGTAATGAACGGTTAAGACATCCGATTTTTTGTTTAGGGCTATGTTGCAAGTTATGTCGATGTGATGAAACCATGATAAGTTTGTGGTGAAAAGGAGGCCGATATACTTATATTGTGGGACCCGCTGCACTACATATTTGTTGAACGAATAATTAAACGTTGATGGGGTTTTCTGCCTGCTAAAACACACGGCAGCTGTCTTTTGAAAATTAATGTTCATCTGCCAATTATGACACCACCTGCAAAAGTTTAAGAATGAAACATTGAATGTATGATGATAATCAGATGAAGCGATACGTGATAAAGAACGCAAGTCATCAGCGTAAAGACGAACTTTAGTGGAAACTACGTCTGGTAGGTCGTTAATATATAATAAAAAAAAGTAAGGGCCCTAACACGGATCTCTGGGGCACTCCGGAAGATACGTGTGTTTCAGACGAATGGGAAGTGTTAAAAGACTTTGAAAGAAAGAGACGAGACAAGCGCTGTTTTAGTTTCTTTTTTTTTTTTTTTTTTCACCACTGGCCCCGCCACGGTGGTCTAGTGTTTATGGCACTCGGCTGCTGATCCGAAGGTTGTGGGATCGGATCCCGGCCGCGGCGGCTGCGTTTCGATGGAGGCGAAATGTTGGGGCCCGTCTGCTGTGCGATGTCAGTGCACGTTAAAGAACCCCAGGTGGTCTAAATTTCCGGAGACCTCCATTACAGCGTCTCTCATAATCATAGCTGGTTTTGGGACGTTAAACCCCACAAATCAATTAATTTTTTTCACTGTTCCTCATCATCTGTGTCGTTTACATGCTTGCAAGATTTACCGAATCGCCCAACCGCCTATTTTACTATACTGTAGCTGGTTGTGCTATTCGCAAAACGACGTCTCCATGCTCACATAACGAAACTAGAAATTTAACACGCCTTCTCTGTCGTAGTCTTCGTCCTCCCGAAGCATTGCAGTAGTACGAAGTATGCATATGAGCAACCAACTCTAATTCGCGCGTTCCACTGTTAATGAGCAAAATCGGGGGGGGCACTCGCAGAACCACAAAACGTCGTTTGCTTGAACTTATTATCGGCCATGTTAATCACCACCCGTAAATTTCATTTCTCCCCATAAATGTATGCACGTCCGGCAGCTAGAAATGACACTGACAAGATAACCATTTTACTGCTGTATTTGTTGCTGTGGACATGTCCGTTGTGGTTAAGGTGCGGCAATTAAGAGACAGTCTGCAGATCATCAGTATGCGCTATGTGATCATGTTGAACTCGACTGTGTGGACGGTGCTGATATGTGAACATATGTAATCTACGAATCTCTCGTTTCGTGAACAGTTTAACTGGTATAGTGACTCTAAATGTATGTGCGTGTCCGAGTGCTTGTATTCATTGACTTTGCTGAACTGTTCAAAACTTTGTGACGAAAACCACCCTGTAAGAGAAGAGGAGTAGCCGGCGGCGCACATGGGCACCAACTTCTCCTTCAATTACGTTTATTAAAAAAAAACATTTTACTTCCAAATAGAAATTCTCTTTGAACTTTGCGATGCAATACACTGAAATTTTAAACATGCCCCGTGAGTTTCGAGCTCGCACTGAGAGTGAAAGTCCTCGGTGGCTGCTATTAGATTCCAGCCTCAAACACGCCGAATGAGCAAGTTGAGAGGTTACTGATCCATCATCACTCCCTGCTTAAATATGATTACGCAATTAGCTCGCGACGACGAAGCACGACCAATGCATGAGCCAGTTTCTCAACACTATACAAACGCCTGTAGCAAAGTCCCAGGCCGAAAACCAACCGATGTTGGAAACACGCCTACAGTTTCGAGTATATAATACACCCGAACGATTTCATAGAGCGGGAAGTGTCGCACCGGAAGCAGCTGTAACGGCGCTGTCGCAGCGCGCGGGACGCTATACGACAGGGCTCAGCAGGAGCTCTCCACACGCAGTCCACACGCAATCCCCCCTGCCAGAAAAACCTGCTTATATCTTTACCACTGTCCTCAAACCCACACACCGACATACACACACATACACAGAGCACGAGCAGTACAGCTCCGCTGGTTCATTTCGACATCCGTGACAAGGTTACCACGAAACACCCGTTTCTTCTTGCCGCAGTCTGTTGTGCATTCCATTTCTGCGCTCCAAGAACGGTAAGAGAAGTTCGCCGTGGTCCGGTTATTTCCGGGGATGAAAATCTCCCAGCGAATAAAAACACGAAATGAATGCGAGAATATAAAGAGAGAAAAGGCAGGGGGAATAAAAAAGGAAGATTGGAGCATGTTCGTGCCGGCAGGATTCCTTACGCAGACTGCAACCGGGCTCAAGCGTCTGTGCTTCACTCCGCACGTTCGCCGTCGTTCTGCCTCAGGAGAACTAGCTTGCGGAATTTAAATTTGTTTTCTCGGGCAGAAAATGAAACGAAACGGCACTTGCGCATCATATGCCGATTCAAGTGTAGCGGCCAAGAAAGGGGACGCGACGAAGAAGCGATACACAAAAGAACGAAAGCAGCCCGGTGACTGAAGACGAAAGTTCGAGAACTATAGTTGAACACTCCGGGGTAAACAGACGCCAAAGCGTGGTACCACCAGTATTCTGTCGCCCATTCTCTCCCACTTAAATGTCAGGGGTGCCTCTCCCTGCAGTTTTGCTGCAAGGACTCGCACTGTGAAAGCAAGATGGTATACATCGGTGTCCTCTAGCGAATACTTTTCACCGCCTCTTCTATCCTTCGACATGGAAGACAAGTGTTACAACCAGTTGCCGAATTCACGAGGCCAAGCCCCTAACTGCCGCTGCGCAACAGCGGTGTAGGCAGTGGTGGGAGAAAAAAAAGGAGGAATAAGCGCATATTTCGCTTACGTTACGCCGCATACATAATACATGCGCATCGAGGTTCACCGAATCCCGGAAACTTTGGGGAATAAGTTTCGAGGCCTTCGTCAAGTCGTTGCAGTGACAAAAATAGGAAATTTCTGGCCCTCAACGCTTGCTCCTTTGCATGCGCATTGCGTTGTGTACCTCTACAGTGCACTCGGTGCGCGCTATATACTATACAGAGTGAGCAAGCACCGAGCGGCCTGACGAAAGACAGAGGACGCGTGCTCTACTTGACGGCAGTGGCGTAGAAACTTTGAAGAAGCTATGAATGTTATAGTATTACGTCTTCCACGGCGCTTCTAAGCATCTGGTCAGTCGGGAGATCTTAAGGGTTATACAGTAAAAAAAAATAATAATAATCAGTTTCGCCAGAAGGGCGAAGCAATGAATGTGACAGCAATGCATGATATATGATAGACGGTGTAAGACCAGCAGATAAAGGGGGAATCTGAATTGTAGTGAACGTGGGCTTATTAAGTAAGCTTGCAGGTGCGTGAGGTACCACGTGACGGTCGAGCGGCAGCGACAACGGCACAGCACAGTTGCGACCACAGTCATATTGTTTTGGTGTCTTCTGGCACATGCTTCACACCGCGCGACCGCGCTAGGCACCGTGTGAGAAACCTGGCCCAGCACAGCGGCATCAAGCGAGCGCGTTCCTTCCGGCACTCACAGACGCATTCTCGTGAGTGCTGTGTGCCGAGGACATTGCCATCGTGGCGACTATGTGCGAGGCGTCTGGAACGGAGCACGCGATCAAGGCGCTGATACGCAGTACGCTGCACATCTGATGGCTGCCGAGATAGCGCGCGCGTCAGCAATGGCGACCGCGCGAAGTCCACAGTTGTTGCTCGAGTCTTTTGATGCTTGTTAAGACGGGCGGGGCGTTTCCCCTCTGCTTCGACGCAGGCTTCCCGAGAGGGATGATGTTGTCTTGTGCGCCCTCCGAGATACGGACGTGGGCCGGGCTCGTTTGATCTCTGCTTGAGCCGCGTTCGTCGCCCCCGCCCGCGGGTAGAAAGTACGATGCGTGGGGGTTATGAAATTTGGGCTTTATACGGGACACATGACGACAACGGCAACGGCAATGGCGATGGCAAAAACCCGTCGTGACTGCCCATATAACTGCTGTCGCAATAAAAAGTACATAAATGTTGGTGTACCTAAATGCGATAAACCAAAAACGAAATTACGCCTTTATCTTTGTGCTTCTTAAGTGTATCTCCTTTTTAATGCTCATGGTTGCAAGCCAGACGTCCGTCTTGTCTAATGTCATGACCTTTATAGTGAAAACACCGCGCACACACCAAGACAAGGACATTTATTTTTCGCTCTCTCCGTTGTGATGATTGGGCTTTTTTACAACATATCTTTTGTTCCATGACCTTCGATCGTGAATTCCATCTAATCCCGGCCGCGGCGGCTGTATTTCGATGGAGGCGAAATGTTCAGGCCCGTGTGCTGTGCGATGCCAGTGCCCTAGTTGGTGAAAATTTCCGGAGCCCTCCACTAAGGCGTCTCTCATAGTCATACCGTAGTTTAGGGACGTAAACCGTAGAAATTATTGTTATCATTAGTTTGACACTGTAAGTCATCAAAAGTTGCGGAAAGCGCTGATGTCCGGAATTCTCTCTGCTTTTATTCGATGCTTATCCGAAAGACGCGGGTTCGCTTCCGGCCGTGGTAGCCGCATTTAGATGGCGGTGAAATGCTATAGGAGCCACTGTAGTGTGCGTTAAAGAGCAGCACGTCTAAATATTTCAGAGTCCTCCACTAAGGCGAGCCGCATGATTATAACGTGGTTTTAACACGTACTAACACCAGCAATTGTATTTTTTATCTGAAGCGTACACGGTTTACCCTTGATCAAAAGCGAAAGGCGTATATGAGAAACGCTTTTCATTTGAAAACCCTATGTCTCATTATTCTAACTTTTGGTCTTGAGATTGATAGCACCGCATATTTTTCCAGATATAGCTTTAAGTGACAGAGGTTCTCATCATCTTCGGATTGTCTTCAAAGCGTACGGCAAGCAGTACAGGAGCAGAAATGGAGGTCACACTAGCAAATCAAGTAAAGGGCTTGATAGACGTTCCTCTCCCTGTTATTTCATTAAACTCGAGCCTTCCGGTTCCTCTGTCTCAGGAGCTGTCCCCTCCGCACCAACCACATCCAAAAATTCGACGCTCGGCCCCGCAGTACGTCATCGCAATGGCCATGTAATCAAATATTTGTCCCTTACTTTTCGCAGTCTAATTTAAAGGGTGATTCATTTACTCTTTCTTTCTTTCTTTCTTTCTTTCTTTCTTCTTTCTGAACAGTGACGTGTAGGGCCAGTTGGTAAGTCGTACTTGCTGAGGAGAGCGCTAAAAATTGAGGAGAGTAGGTGTGGACAAGAAAGACGCTCACTTTTCCTGTCTTTCCTGTCTACACCTACTCTTCCTCAATTTTTAGCGCTCTCCTCCACATTTATTTATTTATTTATTTATTTATTTTATGAATAGATTATGATATCGGATCATAATGTTTGTATATAAGGAAGTATTTCACCTTTAAGGAATGCATGAAAATTATTTTTGGAAAGTAAAACCACGCGGTGGCTCATACTTGCATTCGTTACGAGGTTCACCGAATGCCGGAAACTTTGGGGAATAAGCTTCGAGGCCTTCGTCAAGTCGTTGCAGTGACAAAAATAGGAAATTTCTGGCCCTCAACGCCTGCTTCTTTCTTTCTTTCTTTTCGCGCAGTCATACTTCGTCGACGAGCGGTATGGGCGAGCGTTGCAACTCAATGCGAAATTGGCATCCTGAACGATTCGAGTTTAACACAGCGAGGTCCCGTAACTCGAGGACAGAGACTCGGTATAGACTCTCGCGCTGTAATGCCTCTCTCTTGCGTTAGGTGCCCTACTATTGCACACTGCACCAGGCGGCAGCTTTGTCTCTCTCTCTCTCTCCCTCTCTTCCCGTTTTATTTATTTTTTTTTCTAAGAAAGAAAAGACTGAGAAAGGCTTCCGAGAACGAGAAGGGGAACACGCCAGAGACGGAACCGAAAAGGACTGCTTACTGTTCGACGGGTAATCTTTCTTGCACTATTACCTCGAGGAGGTCCCGCGTTTTACTTTCAAGGAACAGCTAACGCGAAAACACGGAGAATCGATTGGCGCTGGTGCGCCCTGGCCATCTTATGTGGCATCAAGTTTGCCTTTGCACCGCCGGCCGCCGGAGATGCAGCGGGCCTCGGGCCGAGTGCTGCGCGGCCTGCAGCACTCTATTTGACTTCGAGGGTGCTCCCGGGTCGCGAGTTGAAGAAAAACAGCACACCTCCGCGAGTTCTGCTTCTGCAGTGCTGCTTGCAGCCTTCCGAGCGAGCGGGGGGACCCGGCCGGTGCTGCGCACCTTGCCTCGAGCGAAGTCCCTGCGGGTGCTCAAGGAGTGCGCTGCATTCATAGGCTTCGAAGATCGCCGCCGCCGCCGGCGGCAGCGCACCGTAACGAACACAGGCCAGGACCCTGCGCCAGCTCTGAACACGCAAAAAATGTTGCGCAAGGTATAACATCATAATTTCAGAGGAGGGTGTACAATAAAAGAAACCCTTCGCCTTGCAAGAAGACTCGCGATAAAAATGAGCACGAGGCGCCGTAGCGTTCTATGCTTTGTTAATGTTGTATGCCCCTCGGCGGGCGCCTGTATGCACCTGTGTGTGTGTGTGTTCGTACGCGTGCCCCAGCGCAATATCATGTTTC